>JABASI010002087.1:0-21175 GCA_019776505.1 Tomocerus nigrus
GACCTCTCTACTCTGTGCTTTATGTTTTCTCTTGACCTAAAGATGAAACAGAATGGACTGGAACAGTTTTCTTCTGTCGGCCCAGCTCATCTCATGATTATCGTGATAATCATTGGATCAGGTACGGGAATCTAGTGAAGATATTCAGTTCAGACCAGTTTCATTCCATTTCAGATGAATCATATTATCATACATGCATAGCTAGCACTCTGTGATGATGATGAGAAACTTGTTCTTCTTTCCTATTACTTATTATGTACATATTAATTATTTTAAAGATATTATTACTCATGCACATACATAATTGTAACCTACTAATTTCTATATATCTTTCTATTTAGAACAAAATGGTAGTGTATCTTTGAAATTACTGATTACATGTATGAAGGTACAGGTACTCTTTAATATGTAACATCATAGCATTCCTGAAATACTTTCGTAATGAAAAAATCCTTTCATTCCGTGCTATATGGTGCACAAAAATTTCCTAGTTAGTTTTTTTCGGATGTTTTTCGTGAACTGTGCAATACTAGCCGTAGTTTATCATAAGCTGGTCGTCATTCTTCACTTTAGTTTAGTTTAAAGTTCTGAGTTGCTCTGCTTTAGGCGGATTTGCTATAATAACTTGTTATGGTGTGGAAGATGATGTAGATAAATACTTATGCACATTAGAAAGGATGTATGTATACGGAAAGGCAACCTGTCATGTCTGTCAGTATTTTTATACGTACTAGAGGAGGAAAACATTTCTACTTGTGTAGTAGTATTGGTAGTAATACCTTGTAGAGGAACTCTTAATATAATCAGTATGGACATCTAAATGAAATAAGCGTATAGAAAAGACATCGCTTATTGATAATGTTCACAGTTAAGTGTTGTTAGTAATAGTTTGGTATTTTCTCTGTTGTGATCTTGAAGGAGAATACTAGTGTTTCTGTGTATATGCTTGGGGTTAAGTTATTCTGCATTGTATTCTGTATCAAATGCAATAAGCGAGTAAATTGTGAAGTGTAATTATGATAATGTTCAATGGTAATAGCCAATAACGAGCAAATGGAGCTGTTTTCTTTCTCGCCTTTTTCTACCACTAAACGGGCCGACAAAAATTCAGGTAGGAAGACTGGCTTTTTGAATGTGCGCATATAGGCTCAGGATGAATAATGCGGAGAAAATGTGCAAAGTGAGTCGAGATCTCTGACACATGGCTAAATTAACGTGTATATAATCAAAGAGCATCTCTATCTATATGTCTAATCAAACGAGACAACATTAATGTCTACAAATTGCATTTAAAACAAGTCTATCTCTTCTCTTTCAACTAACTATGTGAAAAACATTTATAAATGCTCTGTTACAGACACAAGACACGACAAGTGTCTATATTGACAGACATGACAGCTCTTACGATGCATTCAGCTAAAACAAAACAACTTTTCTCTTAAAGTACAGTAATAAAAGTTAAATAGTGGAACAAATGAAACAAAACCAAAGAGAACAGGTCATTGATGTCGATACTTATAAATGATCAAGCATAATGCGCCTTTTTTTACCACATTAAACATCATTTTGGAATCGTACATACAATTGATGAGTAGGTTAAGCAAGTTAATGTAATGTAAGGCGAAGAATTCCCATCCTTCCTTTTCTACACCCTTTATGAGTATAATTAACCACACTTTTCAGAGCAAGGGTCAGCGCCTAATAACACTTTTCTCACACAAGCATTTCTGTTTATGTCAGTCCAAATTTCCCCGCAGATAATAATTTGACAATTATACAATTTGTAGCAGCAAGATGTTTTCTATAGCTCTGAATAATCTTTTGGCGTTTTTGATTTTCTCTAAGGATGAAGGAACAAGGTAGGTACATAATAGTAAGACTATATAAAACTTCGTTTAATAATTATTATGATTTCCTTGTGTACTTTGGGTAGATGGCTAATAGGTACGTAGTGTTTACAACTAATCATCTGTGTCTCTATCTGTATTATTACAGAGAAAGATTTTCTACAGATGAAATGACGGATTCTGGTGGAAAGGTATGAGAGCGGATTGTTTTCTTTCATTTTACACTGGGGTTGTTGGGGTAGTCGTCTAAAGGGTAGAATTTTCTAGTTAAAGTGTCTTTGCACGCCTCCCTTTTAACTGAAGTAGCTTGAAATCTTCACCCTTTGCTCCTGCTCAGAAACAATCTTCAAAATTGATCAATTCAAAGATTAAAATGTTGCAAAAAAGATGCTCCTTTTAATGATATATCATTAAGTGGGTAGTACTACACAGAATTGCCATAGTTGATTGTATAGCTATTGTAAAATTGCAATTTGCAAAGGGCTTAATTGTATGCAAAAGAAAGAAAGGTAGCTCTACTTGTTTAATAATAAAATACTCCATTAACATTATAATGTGAGTAATAATTTGTCTCGACTATCTGCATTACCATTGTTATTATATCTACGTTAATTTCACCAAATAGAGAGAAAAAAAAGGTGCAATGGATTGATTAACTTCGCAGGGAATCTTAACAGACACAATTTATTTTGGATGAGTGACATTTCTGGGTTGACAACAGTTCAACGAACAAGTTTCCAAAACAAGACTGCAACTCTGCAAGAGGTAAATTGAGTTCGTTTCATATACTCGAAGAAGAAGAAGTGAGAGAATCCATTGCATGGGTGAATCTTTCAGCCGGCTATTCATCTATTAGGCATATTTTATTATTAGGAGGACGAGCAATCATCGCCTCTTTTCCTTTTGTCTTTATACTCCAAAAAATTTCAAGCTCGTGTTCTTTGCAGTCTGTTGTGACTTTATTTAGTCGTCGAGTTAATAGCCATTTAAGTGGACGAAGATGATAGAAAAAAGATGTAGCAGACTAAATTGACCAAAACAAAACAACTATGTTTCCATTACATTAAAAGGCCACTCGTCAACATTCAATTCTACAAAGAGTGTTGATAATTACTTGACAGTTAGTAATCTCCTTCGTAATGAAATCTCTAGTTTCAACCACAAACCACTGTGTCATGTAATAATTGACTTGTGCGAGTGCCTATCACGTTCTCTCTTACGTACTCTGCATATTTTTGACGAAATTACATACAATAAATATCTCCATATTATTCTAATGATGTGAAAGAGTTAAATTAAATTCATCAAGCTGAGTACATCAACAGAGCCACAACTAATTACAAGTTTTACAAGTAGGTTGTAATAATTGAATTGGAAAAGTAGCAAAAATACAATCATAGCAATTACACGTGGATGAATTAAAGAGGAAATGATTCTGACAATTACTATTCATGTGT
Source organism: Tomocerus nigrus (assembly GCA_019776505.1). Lineage (NCBI taxonomy): Eukaryota > Metazoa > Arthropoda > Collembola > Entomobryomorpha > Tomoceridae > Tomocerus > Tomocerus nigrus. Next base: position 3,305 of record JABASI010002087.1, read on the forward strand.
TTATTTACACTTGCTTCGATATGAAAGGATTTCCTTCATTCAAGATTCTCAATTGGTGTTTAATTTCATTCATTGATTTTGCAATCGACATCAGCATAACAATACGAAATTTTGATCCAGATTTACAGTCTAGTGCTACATTTGTTATAATTTGATTTGATATGCTTCGTGTTTCATAATCATTTCCAGAAATGCATGAAAAGTAACTAAATATTTCAGAATTTACTTTTGACAGATATACTTTAATAATAATTACGTGTATCACTTATTAAGTATTCCACCAACTAATTCTGTTTTTCTAAGTTTCATTGTGAACGAAAAAGATTGAAGGTTCATTTGAGTGTGCATGAATTTTGGAGCTACTCGTAAATGGGATAAATGGATGAAAAATGGATACCGTGCCGTGCGGCCAAAGAAAATGACGTGTTTTCCTGTAAACATGCATACTAATTCATAATATATGTATTTATGTACATATAGCATGAGTATTACTTATAACCATCCTATATAATAACATGTAACATTCTCTTCCAACATATATTTAAATAATTATGGTATTATATGTATATGGATCACTTGATTCTTTTGTCTTACAGATTTCTAATAAAAAAACTTACATTTGTAGATGTGTACGATTTGGAGCAATAGTATTTATGCGAGTTGCAAAAGATGCAAACCACCTCTTCTGTGTTCTACTCTATGTAAAACTGTAGAGTGTAGAGATAACAGCGGATTTCCAAAAGAACCTTACAAACAATAACGAAGAAGAGCATCTTCTAACATTGATTTTGCATGGCACGTCAGACGAGGCTTGACATTTGACTTTGACAAGAAGATCGTTACAATAAAGGTGCAATACTTTGAAAAAAACTAATTTTTATCCCACTAAATGTTACCTTACTTTGTATGTTTTAAGTAAGGCAGTTGTTTTGTTGGCGTGCACATCCAAGAAACCTTTTTACTACGTAATTAACATTTGCATGAATCTCATTCCATAATGTACATCTTGGTTTATAAATACATTACATACGTAGTTACCTTGATCGTAGCATCCCTTTATTTTACATACATATATGGCCGAGTAGGCGTATCTTCTAGCTTGCCTCCTAATATTCTTGTACAATTAGAAAATGTGTTTAATCTTTAAAGATTTTCTTTTTATCTCCTCGCGTTTTGTAATCTACGAAAATAAACTTGCTCTGCATTTATTAAACACTCGTATAAATAAGCTCATGCTGTTTCTAATCTACTCTAACTGTACTTGACCCTGTCATTTTTCATATGGTCATTTGACCCTCAGATCGATAATACTTTTTTCTAAAGTTTACTAACTTTGAATTTCTAATTGTGCTATTATTGTATTACCTACAATGGGAAATAACTTCGTTTGATACACATTTATTATCAAGCTGCTTTATCAATGGAAATGACACCAAAATAAAAAGAGATTTTTTGCTATCCAAATCCAGATTGGTAATAATGAAGACCATAATATTAATTTTAAAATTGAATGTCATACAGATGCTCTAGGGAAAACCACGGTTTGTTAAATATAGAGTAAACTTTTGCAATTATTAATATGATTAGTTATAAATGTTTGCCAATAAATGGATAAAATGCAGAACTAAACTCAAAAGTAGTTTATGCTTTTATTTCCAATTTTCTATTCAATTCACTTTGTATAATATTTCAAAATGCTTTAGCCCTGTTTGTTTTGTTAAACGATTACTTGAACATCGATATGGGCGATTCGTATACAGCTATATTGTTTTTCAATGTTCTCAAGAACTATATAGTGAAGTACTGCAGTAGTTAAAAAATATTATAGATTTACAATAAGCTGGGGATTGGCAGTACAATACGTTACGTACAAAATAACAGAATATTGTATGTGGGAGTAGTCCATGTCAGCAACGGCGGCGGTAATAATAATAAAATGGCAGGTTTGGGAGAATCCCCGTCATCTCATCACAGAATGTTATACCTTCTATGATTAGGTAGTAGTGTAGAGTAAATTATTTAGTTCATTTCAGAAATCTCGACTGTTTCGAAGTCTGCTGTCTGTCCTAAAATAGATTATACACAGGTAGGCAGGGATTACACGTCTTAAAGTCACGGAGTGTGGATGTTACTTTTACATCATGTCATGTCCTTAAACTTCTGCTGCCAGCAATTGCTGATCCATTATATTTTACTACATAATATTATAAGTGCCCTTAATATAGGCGAGGCACTATATAGCACATACATCTTACTATCTGTAAAATTTGTAAAAATAGAGTACTAGATTTCAATCTTATCTTTTTGTGCCGTATTTCTTACGACTATCTACCTGCTCCGATTTCTTTTTTAGGAAGCAACCTTTTTTTCACAGTAGGGAAACATTTTATTATTTTCCCTTTCTTTATGCATTACACTTTACAGACACAAATAGTATTTACTACTAGTGTACACAAAATGCATCTTTGTAACACATAAATACTAAAAGAGAGAACAATTTGAAATAACACGGCTTTTCTGTCAAAGCTGGTTAAAATCACAACATAAACTCCCTTCTGTACTATCATATCTGTACAGAATCCCAAGCAAGAAGCTAAATTCATGTCAAGGAAATTGTACAAGTAATTTAGAGCACTAAATGTAATATTAATGGGTGTTCTCGCATGTTTTATGGCTGTTCAGAATCAATGAGCCAAAAAATATAAGATATACTTTCTAAGAAAATACTGCTACATATGCCAGGAAAAGAAAAGGAGTAAACTAAATGCAATTATGATGATGATCACTGAGTGGGGGGCTTTCCTTTTTCATTTCTCAGTGAGATTTTGCAGGAGCTACCTGGGGTAGCCAACCGGTCATCTATTTCTCAGATGGTAAAAGGTAGAACTTTTAAGGGTATACCCTTACATTTATTTAGGCACATTAATAATATTACTCTGTGTATTAGTAATACGAATTGCCGTTTGTTAGAATCACACAGGTAGGATTTATCTAAAGATAACCAACAGTTTTGAAAATTTCAATTTAGCGGTATAAATACACAGAGAAGAATAAATGAAGAAGAATCCCAGTTTGATTTCTAACACGTACTAAATTACTGAGATATGTTGAGCTGAGGAATAAATGAGCTCTATGTGGTGTCTCCTTACAACACTAATAAATTAGGCAGATTGCTATTGCAGTCTGATACTTACTAGCCATTAGTAAGAATACAAATACAGGTGTGTTATACTTTACACACAGGTAGTAATTCAAGTTGCTTTAGTTATCTCACTTGATATTTATAAGTACCTAAGCCAGAAAATGTAAGTTGTAGCTAATGATTTCCATTTTCCGTGCATTGAATGCACATAATCTGTATTATGGCTCCTTTTGACTATTTTATGGTGCTAAAATCCATGTGTGTTCCAACTGAGTTTAGATGGACGAGAGAGGAATTGAGTGAAGCAAGTATCTAGGGCGTTTTATTGAGTATTGCTTGATTTTTGATTGCCTCATTTTCTCTATAGGGCAAATTCATTACATAAAACCAAATTGTAACAATGCTATTAAATAAATAGTCATTCATTCTACTGGGATAAAAGCATAAGGATAATAAGGAAAATCAACGAAGGTAAGGTCAGAACAAAAGCAATATTTGTTTACATCTTCTATGATAGTAACTCACCCATCACAGCCACAGCTCACTTTAACAAATTCACGTATTTCATTACGTGTACTACGAAGAGAATTTATAGATAAGGCAAGTACAAAGTAAAGCAATCTTGAAATCGTCGGACAACAAACAGGGATTATAATGTAATTTTCGTAATGTATTCCTAATGCAAGTGCATCCTGTCAAACTTGGCAATTTATTGGAGGCAACTAAAGCAAATATTGGTCTATCTAAGGTAATAAATCTAGTACCATCACTACATGAGCAGGAAAGACTCAAGTCTATACGCTATCTTTAATGCAATGTACCTATATATTCACCATATAATAATAAAGATAACATGTGGAAAACGAAAGGGCTTTAGATGCATTTATTACTAGGTCCTCTTGTAAGTAGTAACTAAATTATCAGCTCAAAGAAAAGAATTACTAATGCAATATGCAATGTAGTCACTTAAAGTATATCAATGTAAGTAATTCATATATCAGATCACATGTGTCTGAACAAAAGAGATTCCCTGTTCATTAAAAACTAAATATTGTATTCAAGACATAGAACAGAAGGACTTATGTACTAATAACTATCTACCTAAATAACTAAAGGAACAAGGAGGCAGAAGTTGAAGGCAATAAATATTTTCCGGACCAGAACTGAATAACACATCAATTGATCACGAAATTACAAGAGATCGGAGAAGAGCAAAGGGATCTTCTCCTTAAAAACAAAAGCCGATCAGCGGACAGACAGACGGACGCAAAAAGTCGTCACTCACAATACTTAACTTACTCACTCAGTGTATACCTTAAGAAAAGGTTGAGAAAAGCAAACCAGCCAGAAATATGCAGGCAGACTAGAGCATAAGTAATTCTGTAAAACATTACAGTTCCATTATAATATGTTTATATATTATATATTCTCTTATATTGACTACTTATAAGGCACGATGTACGTGTTAGTAATATAGATATGGAGATTCTAACATCACTACTTATGCCAAAGATGCTTATAGATATTCTGGATGTACTTTTATGTAGCAGAGTTTGAGGCAGAATGTTACACAACACTTAAAGATTCTTATTTTATTGCTACATATTTTTTGTTCTGTTTAGTCTATCTGTAACAAGTGTTGTCGAGTTCTTCTGGCGAGTCAGTTTAGCTCTCGCTTTTCCTCAGCCCAAGCTCTCTGCTCTTGTTATGTCATGATGAAAAACTAGCCGAATTGCTCCAGATTTGAGTTATTGGACCTGTCAAACTGATAACCTTTATCTTTAATAAGGGCTAATTAGATGGAAATGACGCATAAAAATTAGTCGAGCCGAAGCTCTTAACTCTCATGTCCTTTTGTTCTGCATAAATAATTATTCCCAAGTTCATTTCAATGGCACATACCTATCTATCTATATCTATCTATCTGTACAGACAATTCAACATCACATCTCTATAGCATTCTTTTATTTTACTTTATGTCTCATGCATGCGCAACCCATTTGCTTCACACACCACCACAAGGTAAATATCAAAGTAAGCAGACGACGTAGCTCCAACACTTCCGCCGCTCCTTTGTAGCTCACACTATTTTTGTTTGTTTTTATTTTAAAGACGTTTCTTGCCCTGATATTCTTCTACTCTTCTGTCGTAGACACGACAATCCATAATTTAACCATACGCAGGTAGATTAGGTGTACATTCATTCATGTACTTCTTCATTTCTTCTATCTATAATACATTATGCAATGTTACTACTTAGTAGTAAAATAAATTCGTTCCAACAAACAGCATATGGTACCACAATATGCTTACTTGCACCTCTGATATTGTAACAGAGACTCGACAAAGAATACCTGCCTTCATTATTGGAACATTTCTTTACATTTTATTCAACTATTTCGTAACCTACATGTGTCATGTAGCTAATAATGTATATTTTTACAATGTTGTTAATTATATCAACTGGATGTATGTTACAGTGCTTTCAAGCAAATAATGAAGTGATATCGAAATTTGCACTAATTTATCCAAGTATGCATGACATTATGCTCTTTTTCAATTAACAGACTAACCGTTTATGCTTATGCATGTGATTAAATGTGAAATTAAAACCCAAGTTTGCAAACCAATGCGGAAATGAGTCCTTTTTAAACGAATAGAGATTCAATATGAGGCAAGAAAGATACAAAAATTATTTGTTTCTGTAATTTACATGAGCAACAATCTATTAATTTTCATAATCCTGGAAAAGATTTGTGACGATAGTATTTTCAATAGAATACTATTGGAGATCTGAAACAATAAAAGACACTATATTTTATATAGAGTATATTCTCTATAGTTATGATAAATCAATAACAATTATTATTGCAGATAAATATGCGTTCAATACACAAAGCGAAAGAAATGTTGGTTTTTGCAGTAGCGGTATTTCAACGAGCAACATTAAAAAATGCAACATTAAAAAATACCAAGTTAATACTAAGCTAGAGATGAAGATGAATATTTTATATTGAATAGTTTGATTTTCTACTTTGTTTTCGTTGAGAAGAAATCTGGATCTTGTTCGACACGCATGCAATGGAATGAAATGAAGGGAAATTAACCTTAAGCGTAAGTTGGGTGTACTCTTTAGCAAGTAAACGGCAGTCTAATGAACTTGCGAGCCAAAAGTAACAAAAACAAATAGAGCTAACTAAGAAACGGATTAGCAAAAGCAAAGGAAAAGGTGACAGGTAGTAGAACTGTCTGGTATGTAAAAGAAAATAATAAACTTGAGTTATTATAGCATTATATGAAGCTATAGCTGCCTGTATAAACTTGTAAGTTATAGCGAATGTATGGCATGGCATCCCCACATCTATCCCAGAAGAAGAGAGAGACTTGATTACCATTACTTCGTATTATTGCTTACCAATTCATAAACCTTGCTGTAGGTATGCTATCAGCAACTAAGTATGTAGGTACCTACTTACATATATTTGTAGTTTACTATGTTTCTATGCTTTTATGTAGATAAGGCATTCTACAAAGAAATAAAATATATTTACTCGTGTTCTCCTCTTCTGTTTTCTCCGTTTGCATGAATATTTACCAATGTCCGTATGCAAATGTGCCTATAAACAATTGGGAGAGCATGCCAAGTCAAGTCAGTCACAGACTACTTCCATTTCAACCACTCGGCACTCACTCGTCTTACTTTACGTTGATTATTCCAATCATTTCCAATGCAAGAACAAACAGAACAAGTAAAGCAAGCAGGTAGTCACAGCATTACTTATTATCACATTAAAAATCAAGTTACAGTCTCCAAATTTCAGGTAACAGAATATCATGCTTTATACTTGCTCTCTTTCCCTTGCTTCCGAATCATCATCCTTAATTTCTTCTAATTTCTAATGAGCCTATCTATACGATATACAGAGTATACGATGTGCAGACAGAATATGTAGTCATATGCAGGCCCAATTTATTAAGGGATAATGGAGCAAATATGATTTATTCAGGACATTTAGAAGAAAATGACCTGGAAATTGTAATAAATATTTGTCGGTACCTTCTTTTACATAAAACAGCAAAATCTAAATATTTCAATTTTATGGCTGTAGATAGAAACTACAAAACTAAAATAGTGTAACATCGAACTAACATTTTAATGGAATGTGTTTTAATTTCCCACGAAGCAAAGCAGGTCGGTTTATGTCTCGATGGTTAAAAGGCAACTTCATTTTGCAGCAATCAATTTATTATTGGTTAGTAAATATAATTTCCCTAAACATCTAAATAATAAAAACTGTATAACTCTCCAGTCTCGTTTTGCTAACATTAATAACGGGCGTCATTTGTGGTTAAATGGAACAACAATGCGCATTTTTGTGTTATTAAAAGTTTGTCTAAAAAGCAAAGCACCTAGAAAAATCGTGTAAGAAAGCATATAATATGGTTAAGGATATAACATAATATGTTGAGGATGAAGTATTGCTTCGTCAGGTTACTTAGTAAGTTCTGAGTGGGGAAGAATGCAGGAGAGGACAAGCCACGATTACTGAAATGAAATTAATCAGTCAAGCTCGGTCACCGGTGCAGTGCAGTAATCGTAGGCACGGAGAGCAATAAGAAGTAGCTCTGCTCTGCCATGCTAAAGTAATCGAAAGAGATGAGTGGATGAGTCAATGGAACAAAGTTCATATCACAGTTTGCCCTGTTCTTGTGTAATGAAGTTAAAAGAGTTCGGTCTAAGCAGAAATCTCAATGATTTGTTTAATGTAAAACAAAGCAAGATCCGCACAGTCCGTAAGTGCTAAACCAAGTCAATTGGCCCATTTAGAATTCCTTTGCCATTCCTCACAGTCTGGCTGGTTTAACACAATAAATTAGTTTGTGTGTGCCCTAATCTATCGATCAGAGTTGAGCAAATGTAGTAGTAAGTTTTCAGTTTCTAGCAACTATGTTCAAAGGATAGAGGACAAAGGATGATCTCCGTCCGCCGTTTATGCCGACTCACTTAAGGCAGAATGCATGTGCATCTGAAAGTTTAGGAATTACTAGAATTTTTATTTCTATTACTTAGGCTAATGTAACATGTCACGCCTGAGTTGTAATTGTAATGTAGTTAAAGAAAAGACATGCATCCTCTTGCTATTGTTTCTGTGTATTACTGATAGTCATTTGTAAATAACACAGTTTCTTTAAAAATCAGGATCACTAACACTCACGACGACAAAGGATTACTTTTGCTTATTTAATGCACAATCCTTGACAAAGGGCAATACTAAATCTCACGTAATTGTAAATTTATTTTTATTTGCTCATCTAATCTCATATATTTATTTCGACAATCCTTACACAACTTCTCTTAAACGAAATCTATAAAACGAATTTTTAAGCAGTAAACTACAAATGCATATTACAGCCATTTAACCTATGGGTAAAATAAAAAGTGTTTCTCACATAGGAAATGTGTTGTAACAATATTATTATCATATTTTACTAATGCTTAAATATTTTTTAAAGTTAAAAATTGACTATTAGGTACTAAAAACCATCAACGTTAACCTTTAATTGACCTTTAAGAAACTTCTAGCCGCATATTAGTGTTCGTGATCTATTAATCTGATGGGTAATCTAAAAATAAGAGTTAGCCTTTAATTTGCATTGTGTGCTATCCTTTTTTAATCTCTTTGCTAAGTTAAAAGTGAATTAGTTGGCTTTGGATGATTAGCGACTAAAAATGTGTACAAGTATTGCAGTAAGTTAAGTATATCTTTATGGTTTTAGTGTATCTTTGGGATTACAGAGTGAGTTAACGTTCATTCCTACTTAAGAAGTGTAGATTTGTGTATATAACTACCGAATATGCATAATAAGTAAAGGAAAAGGTAGATTAGGGCAGAGAGGAGCTCACAGCTAGGACAGCAGGTAGAGTAAAATAAAGCCGAGCCGCATCTTACACAGATATTTACAATTTACTATGATTCTAATATCTATGTAATGTAAAATAGGATGGGATGTGTGTGTAGGGAGACTTAGGGGGTTGCTCTAAGCGAGCTAGCTATTCGAGATGACCGAGGGTAGTCGAGTTAACTAAACTAAAGTAACTATTGTATCGAGTAGAGGAGAACGAGAGAGATGAGATAAAGAAAGGTAGGATTCTGTGCTGGATAGTCACATTGAAAAGATAGAGAGGAGGATAGGTGCATGTACTTGGGTCGTATTTATGATTTTGGACGTTACTACGTAAAGGTACTCTTCGACACTGCCTACCTACATGCATAACATATCCATAGAAAGATTGAATAGGAAGGTGGTTTGCCTATTGTACTGTAGTTTAGTATGTGATGTGTAGTCGTCTCGTCTCATTCTGAGTCTCCCCTCGAAAAAACTACCTGTAGATTAATTTCTTGGTACCTTAGTGTCATTTCCGACTCGGACTTGGCTCAGATACTTTGTGCTACATCGGGGCTACGTAACACAACCTTAATACACACACACATACATACATTGCTATTGCTACTCTATCAATTAATAGATAATAGCATCTGTTGACTACATTTTAATACGTGCATTCATTGTACTCTGAAAGAGCTAGAGCAATCTACCTCTCTAAATAACGTGGTGATACTCGAATTGTTAAGTCACATTTGAGACTATCAAATAAATTGTGTCTTCTGTCTTGTCGTCGACCTGGAATGCAAAATAAATCAACAATTCTTAAGTGATTAGCCTCCTGTCAATATTTAATTGCAATATCTACGAAAAAATCAACTTGGACAAGAAGTCAACATAATTTATTTCCATCAGAAAGATATCACACATACCGCAACACAACACACCTCGTGTCGTTCAATTGAATTTTACATTAGCCATTCTTGGATTATTTGAGAAATGCAGTGATTTTTGTAAGTCTCATAGTCTCATCTCATCATCAACGAAAGGTGTGCAACGGAGAAAAGAAGATCCAAGTGACAATCTGCTAGCCATCTATAGTACTTTTACTTCTAGTGTGGAATTTCTCCAAAGACTAAAGTACTTTAAATTGAGCACGTGCTAGCCTGTCAGTTTCTAGACTATTGAAAGTGATTCGCTTCCCTTCTAGTAAATGTGAATAGATGTTCACGGATGAGAAGTCAGATAAAAAATCTCATCCTCGATAGACGAAAGTCGAGCAAAGCACTAAACTAAAGCAGAGCAACAATAAAAGTGCGTGCGCCTTCACTTGACTTGTTGCTACCGACAAATGAGTGGATGCCATACACTCTTTCACTCTTTATTATCTGGAACTAAACTGGATGTGCTCTGATCTGATCTAATCTGACTTTGATACAGTTTCCCCGTTTTCATCGATTATTTAATAAGACAAGAGGAACAGATTCCATTATTTATTATAATGCGTCTATTATTATGATAAAAGAAAACGAGTTTTCCTATTCAACAACCACTTACATAACTCACATTATGATAGCTGAGACTCTTCTCAATCTCCTCATGGAATAATATGTTATTGATATTGGAGGATTACCTTCAGGAAAACGAAACTATTAGTGCCACACTAAATATTCATCCAGTATTTTCATTAGATTCTAAACAGACAAGAATTGTATCAACATCGGCATTTTACATCACCTAGCAAAAAATTGCGCCATTTCATTCCATTTAATCTTCATTGTGATCTGATCTTATCAAATAATCAGATTACGGATTTGATCTGGTTTTGTTCGTTCGTGCTCAACCCAGCTGTTTCTACACGTCTATTCGAGACACGGACAACTTATCCAAACCAAGCTTTCAACATCAAACGTTTTCTTTACTCATATACATTTACCTTTATACATCACCTACTAACTGTTTTTTGCCCGTAAAAACTGGAGGATATTGTGAGTTTTGGTGTTTTCCTCGTGATTTCATCTGTCAGAAGAAAATAAACTGTGCAATTCTCATCTCACCGCACCGGATTCACTTAACATTAACACTAAAAGTTACTCCGCTCATGATTCTCATTCAGAGTTGATTTTTCATCTGATGATTTCCCAAGAACCTTTCATTTCTTCAATATTTCACTCTTTGATGTTTTAAAGAAAATTAACTGTAACTATTTGCTACACAAGTTATTTGTTGGCTAAAACCGAAGACAACTCATATTCCTTCGTGGATTTTCAAGGTAAGATTAATAAAAAATTCATTTTCATTTTTATGGAGTAAGCCCCGAAAATCTGAGTAAATCGAGATAACTTGTTTTGCCTATGAATATTTGACATTGAATTGCACTGCTCATATTTAAATAGTTTATTTCAGGTTAAAATAATGCAGATTAAAGTAGATCATCCTAGTTTAGTAAACGTTTAGGTATCTGAAATCTGAAATGTGGTTTGTATTTTGGGGGGCATTAGGAAGTAAAAATCCGGTAAGATGTGCAGGACGTGACATGCAACATTTTATTGCTATCAAAGCATCAATCACCTTTAAATATGTTTTTGTTAGCATTGTACTGTCATTTTGTGGTACGATTAGTACGATAGGACCTTTTTCGGTATTATTGGAATTTTGTACACGTTTATAGTTTTGTTTTGTTGTTACTACAAATAAAAATGGTAGTTGATTTGATTTGATGATAGGAAGTTTTTGATAAGGAGGAAAAATAGGGTAGAATGAGACTGGAAATTTTTACCACACGAAATAGTGATAGCATTAGTCGTGTTTCAGTTTATGTGTGGTAAAAATATCAGACAAAGTTGATTGGATGCAAAAGGAATACCTGAACTAGAGTAATCTATCTATATTCTTATTGTTGGTATACATAAAAGTTGACTTTATCAGAGATAGAAAAGAAGAATTTATTTATGTGTTGTAAAATGTAATTGAAACTATTCTAGTGTGGTAAAGACAGTGAAAAGAGTGTATTCTAATAGGTGGACTCTACAAAGAAAACATCACCAAGTAGGAATAAATAGTTGTTTGAGAGTTTAAAAAATAGCGTAGGCACATTGATACAGATAGATATCGAGGTTTTGGGAGGGCTGGGTTGACTTCAGTGTCTAAACTTGTCTTGGCTAAGCCCATAACACAGTTTTGTCATCAGAGATCAAAGGAGATTGTGTCCCGACTGATTTATGGTTGTCGAGCATTTCCGCACCTGGACCATGTTATGTTATGTTCTTTTACTAAGTTTAGTTTGATCTGATCTGTCAGTCGCTTGTCGTTATCTTGTCGGGATATTATAGCAGCAGTCGCAGTCTTTTCCCTTCTTCTTCTTCCCTATGTGTCTGTGCTCCACTTCAAAAAAAACTAGATCCCTTACACATTACAAATATGAAGGTGGATGTCTATTATAAATTCTTTTCTTGTTTCATATATTGACTAGGAAAGGAAGTTACCTTTTCTTACTACAATCAACTGGTTAAACACATGTCATCTTAAAGAATAATATGATATAGGAGAATTCAGATCCTTCCTTCTTCTTCTGTCGGCTAGCACTATATTTCATATTGTAATTTCTTCAATCCGGCATATCTACCTTGACTTGTCAAATCTTTAAAAAATAGATCTGTTGAGTCAAAGTAAATGATCGGGCTCTAAAACTACTCACACAGTATGTACTACCTGATACTACTGCCTGATGCCATATGAAATGTAAACTATTCAGCTATTTTACTATGTATCTGTCTCAACAAAAAGGATTCTTGACTTGAGTTAAGTTGACTCATTCCCTCAACTCTTCTCTCTCAACTTGACTCGTTATGACTTGTGACTCGACTCGCCTTACTTTATTTCATTTCACATCACATCATTTTGTTTGACAAGAGAATTCAGTTCAAAAGACGACAAGAAAGAAATGAATGGAGAGAGGGGGGAAAAGTTTTTAGAAAAGCCAGCCACTGAATGATTTTCTAAGTTGTGAACTCTCATAGCTCTGAAGTTGAATAAAGTACCTATACCTACTACCAAAACTACCTTATAACTACATACACATAAAATAATATGTACTAACCATGTGTAAATGCCAGTTAATGTAATAAACCGACGAGTAAAACTAACTTAGGTAGCAATTCTCTAGACTTCTGTTTGACTACTATGTAAGGATAGACTAAGAAAAGATAGAAGAAGGTAGTTTTCAAGATAACCAAACGATTTTCTTGATAGCATCATCATAATTCATGCTTGATTCTACAGGATAATACGCCAGATTGAGTTTCGGTTCACTAGTAGTTCTAGTTCGTGTGTTACACATTTCATTCGTGTTTGTGAGAAGGCTTTGCTTTTTCAAAGCGGAGATTCCTTATGATATCATTGGAAATCACAAAACTACCAACTATATAGCTTCCAAATCGTTCTAAGATGACTAATCATTTCTATTTACTTATTTTAATCACCATTTTCAATTGAATTGATTTGAGCCGAGCCTCCTTTTCCTTGTGTGAGCGCAATTTCCATTTTACTTGTCACTGTCGCATTTTTCTTTTCTATGTTTTCTCTTATTCTTATGTCTATACATCGTTATCGTTATAAAGCCTCTCTGTGAAAACTATTGCATCTTGCTTCATAAACCAATATTAACGCTACAAATAAATTCTACATGGAAAAATGAGTGAAGCTAACGATGAGATGGAGATTCTTAGGTATACCGATAAAGCATAGTCAGGTAGGCTAAATAAAATATTCATATTATTATACTAAGCCAGGTATTGTAGCACATTGTATGTAAGTACGACTTAGTAGGTTTACTTAGTGCCCATTGTTAAATAATATATTGCTGTCCCTTTTGTGCAAAGTAAAATTATGCGCTATTTTGTTTATTTATTTACGGAGGTGTTTCATTCTGTGATTATCTGCTCTGCTGCACAGACTAACATTGTTGTCCTGCATTCTATTACTTAACATTACAATGCAATAACTAACGAACACCTTTACTATTATTTAACTTGGCTTACTAAATATATAATGGCTATGCTCTACCATCTCAGAAACTAATTTTGAGTTTATAATGCAAAATGTTCGTAAAATAGCTAAAAAGATCTACTTACTTATATAATAGTATGACGAGTTGTAGAAGAATTTTATATATCTGTCAATGTATCGTGTTTATTATTAAGAACATTTGTTCTGCAAGGATTATCTTATTGTGAGCAATCAGAGTAGCTAGCTACTAGTTGTCTTGTAGTTTGGACATACAGCCTATTAAAGTTCATATAAGTTAACACCTGAATTCAACGAGGCAGATAAACGCAAAATAAGTTGCTAGCAATTTATTTGCAGTGCACCGAAGTATGTTTACGTGTAAATTAAGTCTACTTTTATTTTCTTGCACTGTGGAGTAACACAGAGAGATACGGAACGAGTTTATTTAAGATATTTTAATAGACTACTACTACTACATTATTATGTTTGTTTTGTAGACACACGTACAGGTTTCAGTTGAAAGATTTCACAGCTTCAGATTATGTTGATGGTTGCGTGAGGAGTTCAGGGGCGAAGTGAGAACTTGAGTTTGGTCGTGGTTTGTAGTTTACATTTTTCATGAATATGAGATAGTTGAGCCAAATCTTGCTCACTCAAACAAACTCTAAACATCTTTTTCAATGAATGAATACGTATTATGTGTGATTTTTAACGATGATAAGAATGCAACTTAATATTATAAGATCTAGGATTGCTTTATTTTAAGACTAAAAAATAACCAAGTGTAAAGTAAATCTAAAACTGAAACATAAGTAAGTTGAATTAGAGTATTAGGCCAGAGCGGAAACGAAGTCAAGGCAATGCTACGCTATCTAATGCAAAACATGAAATTACTGAATATTAAAATGTATAACTTGGTTTCTTTCTATGTATGTGTAATACCTAATTCACATCCAAGTCAAGTATCATTCAACATTTTACTATCCCAAAAATAATCACAATATTATGTACATGAAAAATATTAAAATCTCAAGCCACATCACTCCATTCATTCACTTCACCTACGTTTTACCTTATTATTATGTACAGACGTATATATAAATTCAACATTTTACTATTCCAAAAATAATCACAATATTATGTACATGAAAAATATTAAAATCTCAAGCCACATCACTCCATTCATTCACTTCACCTACGTTTTACCTTATTATTATGTACAGACGTATATATACTCATACAGTAATTACATCGTTAACCTTACTACGAGAGACGACGGTTAGACTCCTATAACAAGATAAGACGACTCTGTTGCAATTTCTATTAACCATGCCATGCCACGTAAACTTGACTAAAAACATTTAAAAATGGGCTACCTCATTAAATATGCAACCCATTCTGAATAACAAATGCAAGACTTATGCACGCAAATTCCTTTTCTAACAAAAGTGTTTAAAAACGGCTATCGATATACATAATATCTGCTCAACCTTTTTACCATCTTATGTATGTATATCATATCACGTCTAAGTCAATGAAATCAATCTTATGCAAACTAAAGTCCCGATTCTGTAGTAGGTACTCTTTTCTGCACACCATTTAATACTTACAATGTAGTTTATTATCTCATTAGCATATTATTCATTGCATTACTTACTTGTAAAACATTATTAATCTGTATATATTTTCATATCCCCATGTATAGTAGAGTAGTTAAATCGCATTTGAGACTAAAACTAATAATTGTTACAATTTGACAGAGACGGTGGTCGAAACAAGTTGCAACACAAAATGTCTAATCCCGTGGCATTTCAACTTCAGGTGATGTGAAAAACTGATATGAATATAATGATAACATTTATAGCACACTCTAGCACAAAAACTCATTTCTAAAATAGCATTTTACTGGAACTGTCACACTGGTAATGATAACTAGACTGGCACTGGATAATAATTACAATTTAAATTAATTTACATATTCATATTTGAAATTCAGATCGTTATGACAAAGTTAGGCTCTTATGATTTCCTTAATTTGCATTACAGCTTATAAGATTTAGTATATTAACTGTAAAGGTAGTTAATTAATTTGCATCCGTACGAATGTATGAAGAAAAGTGTATTTGCTGATTTATAGAGAATACATATTCATGAAATTCATGATGATGAGATATGATGGAGAGACAGAATGGTAGGTATCTTCACAGTCAGTAGATTGTGTTTTGCCTAATTTTTAAAGTAGGCAGTGCGTGTAGAAGAGTTTTCTGGTGGAAAGAACAGGAGGAGGAATGTTTGATTATTCCAATTTTTTCGACTAATGTACATACGTACGTATACGTGTTTCTCATTATATGCTTACGCATTATTCACTTTTTTAGTCATGTATGTTTGAGGTTAAATATGATAGCCTTTATGAATAGCGATTAATGAAGTGAATACAATAGCCATGACAAGTCTGACCAAATTTTTGAAAAATTATTTATGACTGTTGTTGGCTTCTCTCGATCTGTCTGCTGACTCTGAGAGAGGATGCTATACTAGAGGAGTCTATAGAAGATTTTTACATTTTGTCACTGGTGACTACCTTTTATTTGTCCCATAGGCTTTTGCTCCTTAATAATTCTGTGTCTGTTAGTGTGAAGATGAGTTTATAGCTGTGTAGTGAGATAAGTAAGTTACAGCATTGTTTAGGTGAATTTATTTATCTTCTTCTACTGTTGGGCAAGAACCAATTTTCTGCAAAAGTGGGAATGCATCTTTCTTGTAAAAGGAGCAGTCTCATTTGTCAACTCACACCAAGTACATAAGATGAACATCATCATATTCAAATTTGCAGCAAGGCTGTTTGCGAATTTGCGACTTTTGGAAGAGAGAGAGAGATTTCTTTAAGTTGTTGTATAAGAGTTATTATGTCTGATTTAGTTTGACGAGACCACCATTGCTGAAAATGTTGTTTGTATTATTATAAGTGTAATTAACCTAGCTTCTTCGTATCTAAATAGGCTTTAGTATGTGTCTACAAAAGCACTGTACATCAATTCTGATTGAACAAAAGAAAAACACATTAGTAGTAAGTAGGTACATTTTTATTTACAATCCTCTTAAAAATTTAACTTATTTCTCATCTCACAAATAAGTTTAACTAGAGAGTGAGAGAGAGAGAGACTGTTTGAATGATAGCCAGATGGATGCCGAAAGAGAGACAAATACAAATGCAGGGGAAACAAAGCAAAGTGAAGAAATGCCATTTCTTGTTTATGAGAACAAGGTGAGGTTTACGTGTATAAATGGGCAAATGCTAATTTCTCACCTGTATTTTTCTTTGTTCTATCAATAATGGAAAATATACCTCTATATATGATGGCTCGCTGTATTTCTATTGTGTTTTCTCTTCGATAAAACTCGAATGATATAAAAGCTAAAGAGACTAGAATTCAAGATAACAATTTACAAATACATCAAGAAAATTAACGAGGATATAGAGAAGAAAATGGTTTAGATTCAATAGAATAAATATTTTACATATGTTTATTGTAGTGGAGGTCACACAAGCCAGGCAATGAGTCTGATTGTGAGTGAGTGAGTGAGCAAAAGAAAAGAGGAGGGCAGGCCGACCAGGTGCATTTATTTAAACTGTAGCAAACAAATTACGAAGTATTATGTACATAGAGCTTCAAAGATTATTTTAACTTGTATTAGATTTGTTTGAATTGAGGGGACACATAAGAAAAGATACAGATACTATACATGTCTTCTATTATCCATCTATCTATAATACATTTATACATTAGCTAGTTAATTTATCTTAACAAATCCAACATGTAAAATTGTAATAC
>JABASI010002088.1:0-21173 GCA_019776505.1 Tomocerus nigrus
CATGCCAGTAATTAATAGTTTAGTAATGGATTAAGAATTTATATAAAAACGTGCACTATCTGGATGAATGAACCGTTGTCCAAGCACCAAATTAAAGTACACACCGTAAACAGTTCCTTATATTCCGAGTCTGATAACAAGGCAGATAACAAAAAAGAGCCGAGGATGAGGAGCAGACGAAAATCGACACGAATATATGAGCGAAGTTCATCTGAAGACGAGCTCGTCAGCTCCGAATCTTTTCACCGTGATGACGAAATGGAAGGCTCTGGCGTTAAAGAAGAAGTGAAATCGGAAAACGAATTTTCTGAAACTGAAGATTCTGATTTTTAGTTATATGCTAATGGTTTAGTGCTCATCGAAATAAGTACATAGTATACAACTATGCTGCTTTTAGTAACTACACCAATTATCCAGCATTGTTATACATAATTAGAAAGGAATTTAGCATACTAGCATATTTTTTTGTTGACTGCGATTGGAACCGATAAAGGACACTTTTAACGATTGTTTGTTTGTAATTTAACATGTTTGTTATAGCAGGCACTCTGTAATTGCCATTATAGTCATAAGCTATTTTATTAACTGACAAACCACGGTATTCAGAGTGCCATGGTAACGGCCTCCCATGGGAGAATGTAAGGCTATACTCAAATCCTCAAAGATATCAACAATCTCCACCCCAGACTGGTCTTTTATTTGTCGCTAATTTCGTCATGTAAAACTTGTATGCATCGTTTTGTTATCTTTGAGTATTTGCCCACCATCTCCCTGGGGGCCTTTGCGATGACGACACTGTAGATACAGAGTGACAAACATTTTATCTATCCCCCATTATATAGCACTTGAAACTTACCTTGACTTACCAGTAGTTCTTTATTTCTATGCAATAATAGTATTATTAGAATCTTTACTTCCATCAGCACTATAAGTTATTATTTTACTTACTAGGAGTTATAAACTACTTCGACTTCCTTTGCAAAGTAGGTAAATATATACCTATTAACGAAGCAGAATTCAGAAATTACAATTTTTAAGTAATAGGAATCCAGTTGAAGAATCGACTTGACCCCTATGTAATTGTCCAACTATGGTATTGGCAAAAAGAGTTCACAATTTTTTTTCATGCGTAAAATAAGGATATTTTTGCCGATCTCGGAGAAGGACTTCACTGTAGAAACATTTAAATAACTATGGCTCAAAAGTACATTAAAAACAAAAAGCTTAGCTATTTTAAGACAAAAATGGCTAAATGGCAATACTGAGCTAATTTTAGCTAATTTTTCTCATTTTCAAGTCAAAATGTTGTCTTAATGTTCTTCAGAGGCTTATTTATCAATGTCAATTTTTCATCCTATAACTTTAGGAGATGGTCTTTGATTTTAAAGTAGTCCTCCTATTCATTGGAGTACAAATGATGGCCCTGCTTGTTTTGTTGTCTTTTCTACCACTTTCAAAGCCTCATTGGTAGCAAATACTTTCTTGTTTTGTTGTTTGATGCTTATTGGAATACAAACAATAATTGTAAATGCGGAATTAATGTCTTAATTAGAAGTTTAATTAAAAATAAATGAATTTAATACAATCAAAATGATAATGTTTATATTTGATTTATAGCCACATAATGCATAATATGATGGGACTTCAACGGCATATATTTCTGAATCTAATTTATTATCAATCAATTTATAATCAATAGCATCCAGTGCCATATCAAATTTTAAATTGGCCCGCTCCTTGGATCATGTCATTAATTTCTTGTTGTCTTTCTTTGATTTGTGGTGCATTGAGTCGTTTTTCTTCTTTGTCTTTTTTAAGGGTTAGTATTTTCCTCTGTAGATCTTTACATCCTCCAGGAGAATCACTAGGGACAACAATAAACTGAGTTGTGACAGCCATGTTTCCTCCAAAGGTTCCTTCCTCGGTGGTTACCACTCCGCCTTGGCCATTTGGAACGCCAGTTTTATTATCTTTCCTCAAAATTTCGAGTACATCTTGGGAAGTGAGTCCCGGAGCCGTATACGTCCCTCGGGCTACATAATTAGTTACAAAATTCTCTGCTATGCTGATAGTTGAACATATCTGTACGGAAGTATAGGGTGCCACTAGAACTTCTTTTGTTACTGTAATTTCTGTTTCTTTTTCATTGTAAATTTCCTTTCCATTTTCGGATTTGTAGGACAATTCATCGCTCAAACTAACGGAAGGCATTGGAAGAGACACATTATTTCCCATATCCAAATCCCCACTTACGCTGAGAGATACTCTTCCTGTGACTCCCCAAAATTTATTGTTTGTTATTTTAGACGTCGTTTTAATTCTCCGTTTATGACTGACGATTTGTTTGACGTACGTATCCGCCCCATTAATAATTTCATCTAAACCCATGAAATCCGTACTAGGCTCGAACGGATTTTTATCAAAGACAAATGAGTCTGCTTCTAATTTTAAACCTTCTGAGTACGAGCGAAGACCTTCGTATTTGGTGACAGTTAGTGCAGATCTACCATCTAATGACGTCAAATACAATCTAGAGGAATAGACGGTGCCCGATAAAAAGTGATCGGATTGCCAACTCCTTCCAATATACTTGTCGGCCTCTGATCCTACTTTTACGATGTGCAATGGGATGGAGGAAGAGATGGGAGTCCACTCAGTTACACAGCCGTTAGGATTTGTTAGTATTTCATACTCAGATGCATTCCCCGCGCCACCTGTCAAGTCATTAATAAATACCGTGTCATCGTGAAAAAATCCGCCAACTAGTACATTTTTGTTCTCCGGGGTTGCTCTTGCCACAAATACCTCCGTCCCGTCTGTAGTTATTGATCTTGATGGCACTTGCTCTCCGACCACTACTGACCTCCAAACCAAAGGGCAAGGAATTTCATTTGTTTGGCTTACACTCAAAATAATGTGCCAGCTCAAAGAAATGAGGTACAAAAGCGGACGCATTATGATTTCTGTCAGGAAAAAACATTAATTATACAAAAGTATTCAAGGAAGGACAATGTGCGAATAAATAAAACTAAAATGTACACATTATGCAATGAAATATTAATACACAATTCTTTGTTCAATGTAAATAATCGTCACACAGCTCTACTGACCACATTTGGCAGTTTTGTGTAGACGATTTCCAGAATCCAATAATTGAAATCGATATAATTACTTACATAGGTAACAAAATATTAAAATGATAGTAATGTAAAAAATATTAGGATATTGACAAGATCCACAGATTTGAAGCCATTTGATAAATTGCAAATAACTATTTATACTCAGGCATGTACGCAATATCCATTAGAAAATCGACTAACCAAATTTCAAGAGGTTGCTGGTATCTTATTGATGCTTGTTAAGAAAAATGATATTCCGATTGTCAGTCAATTATGATGTTTGCAGGTTTTGGTGATTTTAACCCAACAACTTCACTTGTTAATTAAATATTATGCTGGTGGTATTATTACTATTCCATGTATTGCCCAGGCATTGCCTCCTTTACAAAGCTTCACAACTATTAAACCTTCAAAGATAAGTATGTGTGGTGTCAACCAGTATATCTGTCACTCCCTTCTGTAATCTAAATGACAAAATTGACAAATTATTATTTAATCCATACTCCAAACAAAATTTACTCACTGAAGATCCTATCGGGGGCTTAATGGCTTAAACTGTTATTATGAGTTGCTTCGAGTAAATAATCCGTCAGTACTACATACCTTTGTTATCTTGACGGACTTATTCATTTGTATTGTTCACTAACCTTAAAGGAATTATTCGGAGTTTATTAAAACCGGTGCTATAAACGTCATACGCTCAATATCAAATATTACGACCGCGATAATAGCGCTCTTCAAAATCATAATATGAAATCTAGCCAAGATAAAAGATCAGTTCTACACTTTATCATGGTTAAATAAAAGATGGAATTGATATTGTCATATAATATAATATATCTATTAACATAAATATGAAACTACAATGAAGATGTTTAATAAATAAGATATTTGGATTGGATGTCCAATAAAGGTAGAATCGTAATACTCAAATGCTACTAGTAATTGTTTAATAAATATTACTTCACTACATAATAATTAAATAAGTCAAACAATGTTTTTTATTAATTATACGACAACAAAGTACCCGTTTTATCGTGACGTACTAAAACATCTGCTCAGTTTTTATTTTTGTAATTTCAATGTATGACAGTGCAGGACTACACTAAATTATGTAAATTAAAATTTTATTTCACAATAATGGTTTTTATTTCAATTTTTTGAGTTAGGTTTACCCATTCTTAAAATCATGTTCTCAATATCTTGATAATGAAACGATGTTAACGTTGGACTATTATTTTGATTTTTAAGATACTTTTTAACGTTTTTAATTTTTTTGGCCAACTCCTTGCAACCTTCTTGACTGTCATAAGGGACAATAATAAATTGGTTTGCCATAGACAGTGACCCGGAAAATGTGCCTCTCTCTTCAACATAAGTATTGTTTTGGGCATCCAAATTGCCGACTTTGCCGTCCTTCAGAAGAACTGCCATTATTTCCTGGTGCGTAAGTCCTGGCGCAGTGTAAACCCCTTTGGCGACATAATTTGCATTAAAATTATCTGCCATATTAACGGTGGAGCAGACCTGGATGGAAGTAAATGGCGGAACGATAACTTCCCTTGTAACCTCTAAAATTGTTTCGACTTCGTGAGTAAACTCTTTATTTTCAGATTTGCCCCAAGGGAAGTCTACGCCTATATCTACTTCTGGGCCAAGCCCAGCAACCTCAGCTTTCATAACTACCCCAACAGAAATCGTGTGCTGCTGAGAATATTCACTGTAAGTGGTAGACTTTTCAAAAACTCGTTTTGTGAATTTTACGGTTTGTACTAGGTTACTGTCGCCATTATTAATAATTTCGTCGAGTCCGACAAAATCTTTTGTAGGGGGAAAAGGATTGTCTCCTAAAAATTGGAAATCGGTCATGGTTAAAGTAAGCCCTTTGGAAAATGAACGCAAAACTTGAAAATCGGATTTGGTTTTTTTGCTCTCAAGCTCATCGACGAAATGCAAATTGCCGGAAATGACTTCCCCGCTGAGTAAAATGTTATTAACAACTGCACGACCAACAAATGAATTCCCGCTGCCGACCAGTACACGATTGGGGCCATTGTACCCTTTCTCTTGCCAGTCAATGACACATCCATGAGGATTCGTCAAAATTTCGTATTTACTTTGGAAAATTTCTATGTTGTTTCCATTTGCGACATAAACGATCCCGGAATACCAACGACCTCCTGAGAAGGCTCCGTTAGAATTTTCAGCTCGTGCTACATAATGCTCTTTTCCATGCAATGATGTTGGGACACTGTCGATGGGGAATGCCTCACCAAAAGACAGCTCTTTCCAAACCAAAGGACATTTAATAGCATGCTCATCAACGTCCCCTTTAACCGCCATAATAACCGTGAGTAGGGACAAAATGGACACCATCATCTAAATAAATACAAATCAACATTAATCAGTCCAGAGTTCAAATTAATATCATTAGAGGAATTAATTATCTTTATAAATAAATATTTTAATTAGTAATTGGGAAATGCTTAAAATATCACCCAATTCAAATTGAAATTCATTTTTAATTGCGAGACGAGTAAAATATTTTATTTCAAATTATCCACTGCACATCTTTGGTCGACCTTTGAGACGATAATAACAGTATAGTCAATGTTAATGCACTAGATGGTCATGCTTTCGACTACTGATAGGAAAAATGCTCATAATATAATATCAGATGATGGATGGCTGAAGGTAACCTATCTCCTGGATTAAAAGTACAGGACAGGAATGTCAAATACGGAATTAAGCTGATAACTGCAAGAGCCAGAATTACATACATGATTTACCAACCTGAACAAACCAAGTATTTGTATTTACGCACGCCGTTACTTGAAAATATTTGACCATATAGTTAATGCCTCTACATTTTCTAAAATTTGAAAATTAAAAATTAACTGGTTTAATTTGGCTAATATTTCCTGCGAAAATTGACAGGTTCGGTGACTTATTTAATAAAAATATACAAATAATACTGCATAAAATTGATTTCATGAAATTTGCAAGGTTTGAAAAATTCAGATCTTCGAAGCGCCCCACACAAGTAACCACTTTTCGTTTTACATACTCGTTTAATCCAATTTTAAAATTGTATGTTTTCTTTATTTAGAAATGAAGAAACTGTATGCTAGCATTTTAGTTTTATTCACCATTGCACAAGGCGCTTTGGCTCAAAATTTTGGCAACAGAAGTCTTCCTTGCAGTCTGGTGTGGAAGCGTATGAACACAGGAAATCGAGTAACGGAAGATTGTGTAGCCTCTCACATTAGTACTCCTACGGATTTGTTTTACGTCGTACGATCCCAATTTGATTCAGAAAATAAACTAGGAGTGTTTGATACAGAAGCTGGTGTGGCGATATTTCCACTTGAAGACAAAGAATCCGATCGGAACAGTTCATTATCCGAATTGACGAGTTTTGAGATTTTAACAAATCCACATGAATGCGAATTGGAATGGCTAGAATATTCGAGAGGAAGTAAACCTAACAAGTTTACAGTTGCAGTTTCCGGAAATAGCATCGTTGCCAAAGGAGTAGTATCTACAGAGGATGGCAGAATGTTATGGTACAGCGGAGATTTGACTAACGGAGAAACGGGAATTTATGTGCCCTACTTGGATGAGGAGGAGGAGCCTCTATTTATTCAAGAGTACCAAGTGCTCATTTCTTACTCCAGTGGGGTGACTTTGGAATTGACAGATTTTACATTCGACACGGACCCTTTCGCAGACGCTTCGGATTTTTTAGGTGTAGACGAAATTCACAACTATTCTCCGTCAACAATCAAACAAACGATAAAACATTCGAAAACGATCATTGAAGAATATAAAGTCACTACCAATAGAACCTGGACTTCAACATACACAGAAACTTTTAAGATCAACCTTATATTTTTCTCCATTAAAAAGACAAAGACAACGACCTACCAGCATGCGGAAAGCGAAGTACAAGAAACAAAAGAAACCACTGAAATTTCTGTGAGTCGATTGGTGGAAGTTCCGGAATTCCAGTCCATCCAAGCTTGTACTGTCATTAGCATCAAAGAGTGCGCAAGTGTCGGATACAGCGCCAAAGCTAGATATTCAGCTAAAGGAATGGACAATGTCGCTTTATTTGCTCTTCTCAAAGATGAAATTAGTGGCGCTCGTATTGACGGGGATTATATTGTCGTAGACGTTACTGGATCCTTTGATGCTTCTCTTGCCATGAACACAGAATTCATAATCCGTCCTTACCACTCAGAACAAAACTGTGATGCAATTAAATTCGACTTGGAGAAGAAAAACAGGAAAAAATAAAAATACCGTAATTATTTCTAATACAATCCATTACTATTTCATAATTGTTCACTTTATTTATTGCGGTTTTTTATTCGTACTGCAGGTATGTGCAATGCAAAAAAGGCAGTAATACAGAAAACTGAGACCAAACTATAATACGTTAATTATATTAATATTATGCTTCTTATTAATGATACAGTTAGTGTCCAGACTCAGACTAAAGCAGAATAAATTCAATAATTAAATGCATTTAGGATATTTTCCAATAAAGTTAATTCATTAATTAATTTCACACAATATTTCGCTGGATGAATGTTTGCAGTATGGGGATAAATATCGTCGGCGTAGTGACAATTATAGACATCTCAATTGCAGTACTGGTACAAAAAGTACACAACTCAATTCTTGGGGTAAAATTAATGTAGTATCTCATTTGAATGAGCACCCTTCGCTCTATCCGTTGAAATACGTATTGCACTTCACTCCAAATATTGAGCTGTCTACTTTTTGTACCACACCTGCAATTGACATGTCTATTTGTCACTACGCCGACGATATTAAGAATTCCCCAAACACACCCCCTTTCCCAATATGTATGAATTTAAAAATATTATAAAATAAAAAATAAAGTATAATGACGTAATATAATGAGGTATGGTTTTGTTTGTCATTGGTTACCTACACTCATAACTATTAAATGTTATATAACAGTTATTTATATACTCAATATATATTGTCACGTCAATTTTCCTTTAACCCAGAGAATAACCCTTAAAAATCCTTAATTTTTCCTTAAACCCTTCAGATTTTCCTAAATTCCGCCAATTTTTCTTTGAATCCTATGGTTGAACAGTCATCCTCTCAATTTTTTATGGCATTATGGCTTCGCTTAACCCTGTAAATTTTTCATTGAAACCCGGAAGGCTCTGTATATTAGATAGTTTATTTTTTCTATAACATTTCAATTTTTTTATAGACGTTTCCGTGTACAATTTATATTATAATACTTCCTTTACTTGTGTATCATTTCATTAAAAGTACGACACTACTAAATGCAGAGTTCAGCTAACCGGTGGGTAGTGGCTAGGTGGCTAGGGGGCAAAAGTGGCTAGTGGGCGGCCAAATCGTCAGGTGGCTAGTGAGCAAAAGGGGTGAAAGGGGCAAAAGTCGAAAATGGGTCTGATTGATACACTAAATGAGATAAAATATGGCAATTTTTTTTTTAAATTTGTGTACTTTTGCCCCTTTTACCCGTTTTGGCCACTACCCCTTTTGCCCCTTTTGCCCGGGTGGGTGGCCAAATGTCGTTTTGGCCGGCTAAAACCGAACTCTGACTAAATGTAATTGTTCAATTTCCATTCCCCCAAAATATTTTAAAATATGGACATCGAAATTTATTACCAACATAGAATTAGAATGGAGATATTATTGTTTAAACTATAGGTTCTCCTAACCATGTCCTTAAACTCATTTCTGGTTAACTTGGATCAGTAGTAAACAATTTAAGAGTTCAGCGTTTTGTTTATTTAACTTTGGAAGCAATGTGATCAACATTTTTGGTGATGGATTGGTGTTGATTTAATGTCATCAATATTTCAGTAGATTATTTGGATTATTTAGTTTCTGCGATCAACATGTTTGTCACCAATTACCAATTAGCGTAAGGTCATTTGGTAATTACGCAGGAAATAGTATTAAATATTAAGTAGATATTAAGTATTAAATCATCCAAAGCAAAGCAGCCATAAAGGATTAAAGGATAACAGTGGAAAATACAAATGACGCACCTACCTGATGCATTTATAAGTTCATAATTAACAAATGATTATTTTCCAATCAATCATTTTTTTCCATTTGGGCTCACACTAACTAAATCATTGTAAGTATATTGCTACATGCTAACTTCGCTGCTGTTCATGGATATCAATTTTTCCAAGTGAACTAAATATTTGTAAAGTATTTAAGGGATTAAAGAATTTGAAGGCTTCGTCGCACACCAAGTCAAAAGTTTTACCAATTGTTATTTTTAATATAATCCTGTAAGCAATTGTCAAGAGTTATGAATATGACTGTAGTATGAATATCCGCCGTGCACGTGCAATGCAATGGAAAAATACTGATGTACACGGAGGAATTTGTAATTCAAGTCACTTTACTGCTAAATACACCACAAAGAATTTATGTAATGCATGGCTTTGGTATTTTACCGTTGCTTTGCTATTTGTGTTGATCATACAAGGATCTACTCGACCAGCTGAGGGGAAGCGTAATTGAAGAAATAACATTGCATCAACTGAAATATAACTTTGAAATGATAAATCTTTTAAAATATTTCCTTGTCACACTGATTGGTCAAGTTCTGCTGTGTTCATCGGTTTCAAAAGATCTTCCATGTCACCTGATATGGAAAAACACTGGAACTGGTGGCCGTCTTCCCGACGATCTTATTGAAATTCACGGCAACAAAGAGTATGCAGCCCGAGGACGAGATTTTGATGGCAAGTAAGTGTTTTGACACTGAAATATGAATCTATTCTTACGAATCTAAATGGTCGTGGTCCCACTTGCAAATATTAAACTGGTGTCATAAAAATAATTTATTCCGCAGTTACATTGTTGGCAGTTACAATGTAGAGGAAAACGCAGCGGAATTTCCATTTGAAAATCAAAATTCTACAGCAACACTACTTGCAAGTTTTGAATTGCTAACAAATCCCCATGGCTGTACTGTGTCAATGCCACAATTTACCAACGGTCAAGTTGCTCCGGAATTTAATGTCAAAATTGATAGATGGAGTTCCGAGGAAAAATATATTGGCAGAGCATTTGTCGATGACAAATGGTACGCTGGAACAATTGATAGAGGAGTAGGTGGGATTAATATTCCGGTAGATGGAGAAACCGAGTTTCGAAACAGTTATCAAGTTCTAACCTCACATTCCCCAGGACTCTACCTTGAAATTTCCGAATTTGAATTTGAAAACGAAATATTTGCTGATGGCATGGACTACATGGGCATTGACAAAATTAGCAACAACGGAGACAGTACCATAACACAAAAAATTGACCATTCAAATAAAATAACAGAAGTTACATCTTTCAAAACTTTTAAGGAAACAACTTCGGAAAAGACGGAAAAAAGTGGATTTAATGCCATTATTGTAGGGAAAGAACGGAAGGTAAGTGGATTTAACATATGGCGACCCTAAAAAATTTTATGAATTAAACTTTAAATTCGAAAAAACGTAAATATGTAAATCAATTACATTAGAAATATTGACAGACATTTCGGTATAATTATGTAAGCATTCAAATTGAAATGAAACAATTTATTTTCAAAGGCTGAGCACAAGTATCGAGAGACGGTGGAGGAAGAATTTACCACTACTAAAATAACAGAAATCAACCTAGCTTACGAGATTGAAATCCCACCTAGAACTACAGTTTTAGCCTGCTCAACGATAGGAGTGAGTCATAATATTTCAGAAGCGTATACCGCCAAAGGTGTTTACACCGCCCTCAGTCTAAACACAACGGAAGTACAAAATATTCTTAAAGAGACACAAATTGAAGGTTCTACCATTGTTGGCAATGAAGTTGTTGTGAACATCAGAGGCACGTTTTCTGGCAGCATGGCATCGAATACACAGTTCGTTGCAGTTTCTTCCCAAGATGGAAACCCTGAAGGATGTTTCGTGCAACAACAAAGAATATTTGATGAGAAGAAATTGAAATTACTTAAAAGACGATCAAGCGAAATTAATTGAATTGGCAAACCAGTATCGAGGAATAGCTTCTTCGACTTTTTACGTATTTAAAAATTATCATTAAAATATTGAATTTCATTCTGTCCTATTAAACTCTTTTTGAACTAAAAACACTTTTCCCATCCTTTCATTATGCAATACACCATTACACAATTATTTTACCTACCTTAACATCCAGCTTAATTAATGGACAGAGGCGTTTGGCAAGATGTAGACCACATAACTGATAACAGATTTTTCACACGGGCAGTAACGTATTAAGTGACCAAAAAAGCAGGGGTGGAAATATTTTAAGTTTTCATAAATGCAACGGGAGGATTTCATATGCATAACTAAAATGAACTACAATAAGATGAAACAAATACTGGAAACACGCTACGGCTTAGAAGCCTTTTGAGTTATCGTTGCCACTTCATTCGCTATATCAAAGGTTTACGGTATATTCGTATTGGGTAAATTAGTTTTTTTCAGCTTTTATATTCATATTTAAGAAATTCAAACTTGTATTTGAGAAATACTTAAAATGGTACCTATTTCAAATATTTATATTCATATTTAGAGAATCTAAATTGGTATTTAGTATATTTAACTTAATAATTACGAATTGTCAATTTTCCCCTGATATTTTTTTATTATTTCAACATTATTTAGCTCTTCTATATAATCTATTCAACAAAATGTTCGGTATTCGCTCAGGACATTTTTTTCTGTAATTTAACTCTAATTTCACAACTACCAATTCGAATTGCTCAGATAACAATTAGAACATAAATAAATGCCAATATAAATTCTGTATTTATGTAGGTCAATGCTAAATAAAAAATAGAAATGCAAAACAATTGAAAAGCATGAAGGAATTAATGCATGTAAGATGATGAGTTAAGTAATGTAGGTTTAATATTTTCGATAAACTTGTATTCAAAATTTTACAGCAATAAGAATATTTTTCAATTGTTTGGAGATTTGTTGATATTGTTTAGAATGTATGCCCTCGTTCGATTTGATATATTTTAATTGTTTTACGAGACTGTGCATGGTCGTACATCCCCCTTCACTGCTGCCGTCAAAGGGCATGACAACCATTTTCGTATTAACTCCCAATTTTCCTGCCAGGCTTCCGGCAATTCGAACAACAACGGATTCATCGGGTTGTTTTAAACCATCTGTAATTCCATCGGATTCTAAAATCTGTTGAACTTTCGTGGCAGTTAGTCCAGGAGCAAAATATTTGAAATCTGCGGTGTAATTTAGACTAAAATTATCGGTCAAGGTCAGCCAGCTGCAAGCCTGTACACTAGTGAAGGGAGATATGGAGATTTCCCTAGTGACAGCGAATTCAGTTTCTTCCTCTTTGTGAATGGTATTGGATTCCAAGTGGTCATCTTTGAATTGATAGCCCAATTTGACACCCATCTCAATTCCCTCTGTGATGGGGATTCCTATGGTCAAACTCACGCCCACTGTTTTGCCCCAGGACTTTGTAGTTGTAAAAGTGTACGTTTCTGTCATTTTTGTGCGATGTCGCAAGATTTGTTTCGCTGTTACCGGAGACCTGTTGTGTATTTCATCAATGCCAAACATTTCCAACTCCAATTCCGGCCCATCTCCTTGTAAATCAAAATTTGTCACTGTTAAACTCAAACCTTCGGAGTACGAGTCCAGATATTGGAAGTCATCAATAGCAGCAGGGACTCCTTCAATTCTCAGTTTCCCATTTTGTACTTCGCCCGTAAGAATTTTGTCTTGTGCTTCTACTGAAGCTCGTCCTAAGTAATTGCTTGAGGATCCATCGGTTTTTGTTGCAAGAGAAGTTAATTCATCGTTCCACGTTACTACGCACTTAAGGGGATTAGTAAGGACCTCGTAAATCTCCACATTTGCTTTACCTACAATGTGACAGTATCCTACGTCCTTTTCTGTGTACCCGGCTATGAAGGCCGAATTTTCATTTATCCGTCCCCGACATATCAAAATGTCTGTCACGTAAGGTGACACAGAAACACTGTCGCCGGGAAATTCCCCTAATGTTGTCTCTATCCATTCCAATGGACAAACCTGCTTTTCTGGAAGGCAAAATACGCTTGCAAATACTAAAAGTAAGAAATAAAGAGAATTTTCGAATGCCATATCAAGTACAAGTTTTATGTAGTTTGTTTTCAATTCAACTATTGTACTTTCTTTGTCAAAAACTACATGAAATGTCTGTCCCAGGCCGAATTAACAAATTAATTGAATTATGATGTAATCGTCATAGATTAACCCTTAAGCCTCCATGGTATTAATAGTTTAAAAATGTTTTTTACCTTCCCATTGTAATTCATCATTTTTTATAAATCCATCATGACAGAAAGATTATTGTATATTTATATAATCCCAACAAGGCTTACGGTGCTTGGTATGACAGAGTAATACCATTTGATGGATTACTAACAAATATCCGGTCGTGACATTAACAGGCTTACAATATTCATTTCATATTATATGGGTTTCTATTTAAATCCTGATGCAAATAAATGTCATGTGGGTATTAAATTTGATGGATGTTTTTGTTTTCATCATGAAATATTATTTATTTCATTTTATTGTAAGTACGGTGCGGTGAAGGTTAAAAACCCACTGATAAAAATTAAGCTTGTAGAAATATATTTATTAACATTTTTGAATTTAGCTTCTAACTAATAACTTTAATTTATTCCTAACCATCATTTGAAAATAATGAAGATGGTCGTTGAATTTCTGTTGCTATTTTTGAGTTTGTCCCAATTAGCAGTAGGAGCTTGGATAAAATGTCCGTTAGTTTGGAAAGAGGGAAATTTAGGAGAGACTGTGCCAGAAAAGGCAATACCTTCTGCGTTGTATGGTTTAAACAATTTCGTGGCACGCGTTAAGTTAGAAAATCAAGTTTACAGGTTAGGTAGAGTGGAAAACGGGTCAATTTTTACTGTTGACCAAGGAGAAATGTCAGAAGGTCAAACGTATGAATTTTTAACGAATCCAAATGGCTGTGTTTTGAATTGGGTGCCCAAAACCACAACTGATTACATTGTAGTGGCCAGTTCTACTCAACCGCAATCTAAAGTGGCTAGAACGGTTTCTAATGACGTTCTTCTCAGTGGGGAAGCAGATGCTACCGAAATTTCTTTCGTCAATGATCTGAAAGAGGCAAAAAGGAGTTCAGATTTTGAATTGCTACAATCATATTCGAAAGGTCTGTCTTTGAGCGTATCGGATTTTAAATTTACAGGAAATCCTTTTAATGCTAGGCCAGATATGATGGGGATTGACGAAATTGTTAATGATTCTCCTTCAACTGTAAAACAGTCTGTCTACCACAAAAAAAGGATTTTTGAGTCATCAAAATTCACAAAGACACATACTTGGGGACAAGTTACGAACTTTAAGTTTGGCGTCAAAGGAAAAGTCACTGCCCNTCACAAAGACACATACTTGGGGACAAGTTACGAACTTTAAGTTTGGCGTCAAAGGAAAAGTCACTGCCCCAATTTGCGGTAAAGAGAAGGAGTTTGAGTTGGAAAAAAATTTATTTGACGCCGAATTTAGTTCAGAGGGCGAAGACGTTGACGAAATTAACAAATCCGGAGAGTTTCTTGTGGAATCCTTCCGAGAAGTTTCAGTTCCAGAGTTTTCCACTGTCCAGTTTTGTTCAACTGTCACAGTTTATGAAAACTTTTCTGCAGAGTATCAAGCAAAAGGAGTTTACAGTGCCCCGGGGCTAAATGCTGCAGAAGTTGACCAAATTCTCAGAAGTGACGGCTTGATAGGAACTCCTGACGGAGACACAATCGTTGTTATGCGATATGGAACCTTTTCCGGGACACTCACCATGTCAACAGAATTTATAACATCACCAGTTGGTCAGTATGGCATCGGCTCCTGTTATCGTTTGTCAACTATGATTTCTCAATTTAAAACGGATCAGGCCTTTGGCAGGATTAAGTCAAGGAAAGAGTACAGCCAAAGATTGGCCGATATTAACTCTGAGCTCGGAATACTGATATGCGGTGGAAATAATTCCACAACCACCACAACCACCACAACTACCGCCAAATCTTTTTAATGTCCCTAAAGCCATTTTTGGAATATCAAGACGTAGGTATTTTGAAATTATTGATTGTTATAAACAAGAAGGATGACAAATAAATCGAATTAATAAAACGCATCACTTTTTGTTATTTTATGCCATTTTTTCTTAACCCATGATTAAATTCAGTTTTAATTTTTATTTGCTTATTGTTTTTTGAAATCGCACTAACCTAAAATGTCCAATCTTTTAAAGTTTGTTACCGCCATCATTGTTAGCAAATACATTTTTTATATAGGTATATATATTTCAGGCGGTTAGATAGTGTTACGAATTTGAGTTCATTTATAATGTGCTTAATATTTACAATTTTGTTGTTTTAAGAGGAGAATAATGAAGCACAACATCTATGCATTTATTTATTTTGCAATACAGAAATGCTACAACAATTAGAAATACGTATGCTTAAAGTATAGGTGGCTCAATTTATGAATACTATTACTTCCATTTATGAATCATTGAATTAATTTTTGCATTTCGTTGACTATATTCGGATTTGCTAATACGTTGAAAAGCCATATCTCGCTTCAAATCTGCTATTGCCTTAGACATGCCAGAGCATCCGAAAGCATTATCCATTTCTGACACATAGAATTTTGTGTTCAAAGCCATGTTTCCTTGGAGCGTTCCCTCTGTAAAAAAAGCAACAGAAAGCAGTAAATACTAAATTGCCTCCCTAAAGACGTCATTCAATAAATTTAATAAATATTATTCGGTATATTGATTACTAATTATTAACTAATTTATTTATTTATTAATTTGTTTATTAAATAATTAATTAATTTGTTTATTAATTAGTTTAGTAATTAGTTAATTAATTAATTAATTTGATTATTTATTATTTTATTTATTAATTTACTAAATAAATTAAGTATGTAATTCCATTTATTTATGTTTTACCATATTGGTCGATAATTACAGCATTTCCTTCAATTCTTGCTGCCCCACTCACATAAGCTTTAACCTCTGCCCCCGTGAGTCCTGGGGCCGTGTACTCAGCTCTTGCAGTGTATTTAGCATTGAAGTCATTGCACAGCGTGACAGTAGAGCAAACTTGAACGGAGGTAAAAGGTGGTACTATAACTTCTCTAGTAACTTCAATGACAACTTCTTTTTCTTGTACAAGTTCATTGGAATTTTCCCACTTGTCATTTCTTTGGTAAGAAAACTCCATGTGAGGCATGGCCACTGCTTTTATGGTACTATTTTCTCCCGTCAAGTTCAAATCAGCGTCCATACTCATTCCTACTTCGAATGCGTTTTCCCAGCTACTAGAGCTAGTAGTAGTTGTTCGCTGCAAAACAGTTTTCTTTTGTATTATGGTCTGTTTTATTTCCGAGTCCCCGCGATTGAAAATCATGTCGATTCCCACGAATTCATTTGTGGGCATAAATGCGTCATCGTCAAAAATGAAATTAGCCAATTTCAATGTGAGCCCGTAAGAAAAAGATTCAAGAACTTGAAAAGATGTGGAAGTTTTTGATGCTGAACTTGTATCGGCAAATGTTATTTGAGCACCTTGTACTTGACCACTGATAAATGAAATGGAAATGGGAATTCCAAACCTTAGAGAGATTGCTCTGCCAACATATTTAGTGGAGCCCGCATGAGATGGAATTTGATGAAGTCCCCCGCTATTGCCAGTTTTCCAGTTGGTGATGCACCCATTCGGATTTGTTAAAACTTCAAACACGTCTAATTGAACGACACCGTTAGAAGATACCGGGAAATAACCTTTCCCAGATTCAAATCTTCCTATTGTATATTGATTGGCACCATCCGAGGAAGTCTGGCCTCTGATAATCAATTGGGTGTCATCTGATGTGGCGGGAACCACACTTTGTGGACGAGCATCGCCGGACGCTAATCTCACCCATTTTAAGGGGCATTTTATGTTGGCACTGACTACTCCTTGGCTACCCAAAAATAAAAACACGAGAATGTCAATAAAGAATTGTGAATTTACGAACAACATAATTTTCTTATTACACTAATGAAAAATGATGGACTGCAATGGATTTTGGTTTCTGTTTTTTTTCCAACTTGACAATGCAAGCATTGATATTGTTTAACTTCGTGCAAAGTACGTCAATGTAATTTCAGGAAAGTCGTTTGATCACTCCGTACATATCCCTATAGGCAGAAAAATCAACGGAATAGAAATGGGAATTATAGATGACACCTTTGTATTATTTTTCTGATCAACGATGATTGATTGATGCAAATTGATCCCACTTAATTCCGAGCATTCCAGAATAATATTTTTAAAATGAAATGACAGTTTACAACATTTGAAAAGGTGTTTAGAAAAAACATGAACTCTTAATGAAAATCTGTTGAGTCAAAATGATTGATTTGAAAGTAATCCTAACGTATAGCTAATGGATAATAATAAACTTAATATCGGCTTTGGATTCAATTGTTGCTTTTCCTGTGGTGATAATTTAATCCTCTGTGTCTGATTTACATGGTTTAATTAATCCATTGCTCAAACTGCGTAATCATCCAGTGAGTGGAAGTCACAGGCTAGATGAGTACGTGCTATTGTACGTGGCAAACTTAAGGTTAAGGTCAAACTACCAATTAACAATGCGCCGAATGCTGGGATTTAATGGATAGCGACCCATCATAGCGAACAAACGTACACCAACGTAAATATCTATTTGTATTTGAAATGGAATTATAAAAACATTGCCAGGTATTTATTATCCAACATTTCTAGAATTTTAATAACCTAAATTAACCCGTCAATAATAAAAAAAATAATAAGTGACTTCCACAATGGCATCTTTGTACAATTGGGAAATTTTGGTAAACTACCTCCTTTGTGTCTCCATTTTGATATTTATTGGGGGAAATTCGGTTTCATGTGAAGTTGCATTGCCATGCAGTTTAAAATGGAAGACTGTCTTAAGAAAAGAGGCACTACCTGTAGATTCGGTTGCAACTCATGGCGACGAGCATTTTGTTGCCCGATTAGGGTCGAGTTTCAGTGGCAGGGTGGTAAATAGCACGGGGATTGCATTTTTGCTGTATAACCAAAACAACGCCGCCAGAACGACGATTTATGAAGTTCTAACCAACCCAAACGATTGTGCTCTCACTTGGGAACGGACGGAGGCCGGTGGCGATATGCCAGAGAAGCGATTTGCGGTACCATACGGGGGCTCTGGGGAATACGTCGCTCGGGTGAAATATGAAAAAGAGGAATTAGCAGCTATTTTGAAAGAAGAATTCTATTACGTAGCCACACCATCAGGTGGGATGCATAAAAATATTGCAGGTGCAGCAAAATATTTAAAATCGACAATTAATCTCCGTTGCGAACTGAGCAACTTTGATTTCAATGGCCAAGACGTCGAAGATGGGGAACCTGATTTTCTTGGAATGGATACGATCATTAATGACGCTGATACAATTGTCACCCAAACTGTCGTCCATTCAAAAACTTTTACTGAATCATATACGTTTACAGAGTCCACATCATTTTCACAAGTAACTACCTGGAGCGTCTCTCTTAAAATACCCGCAATTGGCCTAGGTGTGGAGTTTAATCATGAAAAAAGGGAAGCAAACAGTGAAACCACATCCATTGGCCACACTAAAGAAGAGGAGGTGACTTCCACCAGAACCGTCGTCGTTCCTCCAAACACAGCTGTTGAGATTTGCTCCATAGTTTATGTTCCCGATGGATTTCAAATGGGTTACACTGCAATAGGAAGGTAATAATATATCAACTAATACCAGGCATGACGCTTGAAATATTTCGCTGAAATACATAAGTGAAATAATTGAAATATTATCCGAATATTTCGCAGCCTGTTTCTTTCACATACTTTCCCACCTCGGCGTTGTGGCGAAAAGGACACCTTGCTGGCCGCGCGGCTAGCTGGGACACCCTGCTGCCCGAAAGCCACCAGGGTGACTTTTACTGTAATTTTTACCCTAAAATTTCAAAATTTTCCACGCTACGCTTAGAAAGTTATTTTTAGACCATTTTTACCATAAAATTACAAAATTTTCCCCGCTACGCTTAGAAAGTTATTTTTTAGACCATTTTTAGACCAAAATTTTTAAAAAAAGGGCCCAAAAATTCCTTCCGACACCCTGTTGCTAAATTGTCGTTTACACCCTGCTGCGGAAATCGAGGTGGGAATGTATGTTCTTTCAGTTAGGTAATTGTAATAAATGAAATAAATAGAGTCATGGCATTTATTTCATGCTTCAAATGAAATATAATTATGAAATAAATTCAATTTATTTCAATTTATCAATATTATCAATTATAAAGTGCCTAGGTATACGAATAAAATTATCGACAATGAAGGGTACCTAGTAGTAATTGTTCTTGTTTAGTTACGTAATAATGGCAATTCGTATTATACTCCTGCAGGTACTATATCAAAGGAAAAACTGCGCAAGAAGTAAAGAATATCCTAGACGCACAACCGATTGACGATATTGAAATAATTGAATTACGTGAGGATTCAGTGTATGCAAAACTAAACGGAACGTTGGAAATTAGCGTTCCAACAAAGACCAGATTTATTATCACACCTAAGGGAGATGCAAACGGTTGTAAGGAAATTCACGGGAAAATCCAACAGCTAAAAGTTGGTAAGAAAATAAAAAAGTGGACCAAAGATATGACCAATTCACTTCACACAGAGATAAAGCAAATGATTGACGCAAACATTCAACCTGTTTCAGTTAAGTAGTATAGTCGGAAGCTGTTAATTACGATTTGTGAAATTATATCATAGCCTTACTAATAGTTTGAAATGCTAAATATCTGCTTAGTAAGCAAATGCATAGTAGTAAGTATGTAATAATAACAGACCTGAATACTTTTGTGCTATTCTGGATGTTTTACAGTACCTATCTAAGTAGGTGCTTTGGCTTTACAAGAAATAAATGGAGATGCAATGTTGGTTTAGTAGCAATAAGTGTTATTATTATTACTTTAAGGGGGAGTTGTCGTTTCGGAAAGGGGGCATTTTGAGAGTACTCAAACCAAGGTATTAGCAGAATCCTTCCACGGGTCACAATTTTAATAATAATAATGCTTTATTACAGTGTCAAATGAGTACAATCAACATATAAGATCGATATCAGTAGGCTCAGCCGGGACTGGTCACATTATCATACCTAAAGCTACTGCATTTTTATTTATTTAATTAATTATAACTCTAAATCTCTCTGGAACACTTACGTACAGATGAAAGTCGTTGTTGGACTTCACGGAAAGTTAAAACTTTATGTTAGTAGTAAAAACCATTGACGAAGTAATTACATTACCGAAATACTGTTTCATTTGTTGCCACATCCATCAGTAAAGTAATATTTTCTCTACCTTCACATTCAAATTATGGCTTTTCTCAGCTATAAGTTCTCAGGGATAGTTTTAAATTGACGGTTTGAGTATAGGTTGTTCCACAATGTCGCATTTGAATGGCATTTCTCCACTATGCTGGGTTCTCAAGTGTTTCCTTAGAGTGGAGGATAGACCGAACCTTTTTTTACAAATGGCACACTCAAAAGGCTTTTCACCAGTGTGAGATATCAAGTGCGTCTTTAGAGTGGAAGATTGAGTAAATCTATTTCCACAAATGTTACATTTAAAAGGCTTTTCTCCAGTGTGGACTCTCATGTGAACTTTTAAATCTCCGGCACTTTTACGACCCGTTCCACAAATGTCACATTCAAATGGTCTTTCGCCAGTGTGAGTTCTCAAGTGATTCTTAAGAACATGAGAGTGAGCATAACTTTCTCCACAAATGTCACATTTGAAAGGTTTTTCTCCACTGTGACTTTTCAACAGAGTATCGAGTGTGCCGTAAATGCCGCCTGCCGTAAATTGCCGTAAATGCCGTAAATGCCGCACGATTTTTAATTGCGGCATGC
>JABASI010002089.1:0-21172 GCA_019776505.1 Tomocerus nigrus
TCTTCGGCAAACTTCCCTTCGGCTTCGGCGAACTTCTTCTTCGGCTTCGGCACACTTCCCTTCGGCTTCTGCAAATTTCTAGTACCCGCAGATGATGACTGTCGGGTATCGCAATAATGACAAGCAACGAATAACCACTAAAAATAAGGCTGATGATATTCTTAGCTATGATAGGCTACCTGCGGCCACCGCTCAAACTGTTTATAATTTCAGCGGCTGCTGAGATAACGTCAACATAGACACAACGTGTTAAGTTGGCCAGGGAATTATTGCATAGATAGGTACCCATCTGGGTTTTTCTGTGGTGTGCTGCTGTGTAGGAGAAGGAGAACTGAGAAGTTCGCTGCTTTTGTCCGTTGCATTCTTTTACGGAGCTAAGCTGTCGCAAGCAAGTGGCTGTTAGCCGTTGGTATTTTATGTTGAAGAGTTGTAGGAGAAGGGTGACGGTTATTACTTACTCTTCCGTCGTCTCCTTTCGCACTTACAAATTCCTTTTTGTCCAAACAAATATTTATAATTTGGCAGTCATTTGAGTCACTAGATTAGATTTTATAATTATTGTTATTATTTCAATCTTTACAATTAGCGAAAACTGTCTGTTTTTGTTATTGGTGGTTGAAATCGTTTGTTTTTATACTTACTCGTTGTCATTTGTCCAATGTTGAATGTTATTTATTAACTGAGACACAATTTTATTTTCTGACGACACGCTT
Organism: Tomocerus nigrus; assembly: GCA_019776505.1. NCBI lineage: Eukaryota > Metazoa > Arthropoda > Collembola > Entomobryomorpha > Tomoceridae > Tomocerus > Tomocerus nigrus. Next base: position 714 of record JABASI010002089.1, read on the forward strand.
CAATATCGACTATTTAAACTTTGTCAACGTGATGGAATCTTCCCATTCAAAACTAATGACTCCGGACAATAACGCGTTCAAAATGAAGGAGAAAAACCAACACATTCAAGTGTTTGTTCGAGTTCGGTAAGTTCTAGTAGCAGTCAGCAGTAGTAAACAAATAAATTTTACCGATGCCATATTTTTATGAAAGTGTGTAACAAATGATAAAAACTATTTCGATTTCCTATATGCTTATCAAATGATATAATGACGTTTTTATTTGTACATAGACCTATGAACACTCAAGAAAAAGCGAAGCACTCCCTAACGGTATTAGACTGTCCTGGAAATAAAGAGGTCGTGGTCAAAGAACGGACTATGAATAACCTTACAAAAACATTTACGTTCGATAAGGTATTCGGACCGAACTCGAAACAGGTGAAGAAAAAACAGCAACATAAGAATAGTAAATTGTAAATTGAGATATCCGAATATGTATTTTTAATGTGCCTTTTGATTCATTATTAGATTGATGTCTATAAGTCTGTTGTTGCCCCGCTGCTGGAAGAAGTTTTATTGGGCTATAATTGTACCGTGTTTGCTTATGGACAAACTGGAACAGGAAAGACGTTTACGATGGAAGGAGATCGCAGTCCTGACAGTGGCTTAAGTTGGGATAAGGTACTAATTATAGTTTAGCTATAAATGAACTGTACAAAATAATTAATTGCATGTTTATTTCTTTTAATGTCACATTATTTCATTTGTGTAAAAGGTTTTTACAATATTAACTACATTATTATTATAACTATAATATGCTTAATTATTTCTTAGGATCCACTTAGTGGAATTGTGCCCCGTGCTCTCAATCAACTGTTCGATGAGTTAAGAGTTCAAGGTGTCGAATTCACCGTTCGAGTGTCTCTATTGGAACTTTATAACGAAGAATTGTTCGACTTACTGGCTCCTACTGAGGATATGAAGCTCAAGTAAGTATAAGCAGCTAGTAATTAAAACATTTTGTAAGTAAATACATGATTCCGTCCTAAATAATACATAGATTTATGCTTAATCGCTTTTGTATTTTAAAGGACCCTGCGTCTGTTTGAAGATACAGCAAGGAAAGGTTCCGTTATAATTCAAGGTCTGGAAGAGGTAACTGTGCATAATAAGCATGAGGTGTACGACATTATGGAAAAAGGTTCTTTAAGACGACAGACTGCGTCGACCCTTATGAACGACAAGTCGAGGTATGACAATTCAAGTCGATTTATCGATATATTATTTAAACTTAAACGCGAATACCATGTTGTAGTTTTATGTAGGTAAACATAATAAATAATATTATGTTTTTATGGACATATTAAATAAATTATAATACATTGCGTGTACTAATGCTAAACATAAAATTATTATTGCAGTCGGTCACACACCGTATTTACGGTCACTGTGCACATTAAGGAGTGCAATTTGGATGGAGAAGAACTTCTGAAAATAGGAAAGCTGCATTTAGTAGATTTAGCTGGTTCCGAAAATATCGGAAGATCTGGAGCTGTGGACAAAAGAGCTCGTGAAGCGGGATCCATCAATCAATCGTTGTTGACATTGGGAAGAGTCATTACTTCTTTAGTTGAACGAGCTCCACATGTCCCTTATAGGTATCGACTTTAAATAATTTTATTTATTTATTACTTGTTTACATGTTTACAGTACTTATTAAACGACATTTTCATTAGGGAATCTAAACTGACACGCTTGTTACAAGACTCTCTGGGAGGTAGGACGAAAACGTCCATAATAGCCACCGTGTCCCCTGCTTCAATTAATTTAGAGGAAACTCTCAGTACTTTGGATTATGCTCATCGAGCAAAAAATATAACCAATCGACCGGAAATTAATCAAAAGTTAACCAAAAAGGCTATGTTGAAAGCGTACACTGAAGAAATAGAACAATTGAAAAAGGATTTGCAGGCTACACGAGAGAAAAACGGTGTGTTCATTGACAAAAGCAACTATGAACGAATGATGACTCAACTTGAATCACAGGGCCAGGATATTGCAGAGCGCATTACCATAGTGAAGAGCTTAGAGGAAAGTTTGGAGAAAAAAGAAGTAACTAGTTTAACAGTAATTCTTCTGCCACAGATCAACAATATCTTTATCTATTTGTTTTTTTAATGTTTTTTGTTTGTAGGAAGAGTTAACTGGTACGAAAGCGATTTTGGTAGAAACACAAGAAGATCTCAATGCTGCCAATGCAGTTATTAACACTTTGAATGAGGATTTGAAAATTACTCAGCTTGAATTAAGGAAAGTAAAGCAAGAACGTGACGAAAAGGGTCACTTGGTTTCCAAGCATCTGGAGACTGAGAATAAGCTTTCAAGCGAAGCCCACGTGTTACTTAAAACTGCAAACACGACGACTGTCAACTTAGAGAATTTGTATTCCAAATTAGAAAGAAAAAAGTAAGGACAATTTCTCGATATTATGATTTCTGAAATAAACGCAATAAATCACTAATTCTTAAATCAATACTAAAATAATTAATTTACGACAATTTTGTAGGAGGGTTGAAGAAAGTAACCTTGATTCTGGAAGACGATTCAGAAGGGATTTAGCCGATCGACTCATATTGAACATGGAAGATGTACAGCGTTTCCGTAATAAGCATAACAAAATGTATGGCCTCTACAGTGATGACCTAGGTATGTATTACAAAGCATTAACATTCGGCAACGTCAAAATTGGAGTTTTTATGATTTTACCTTTAAATTTTAGTGACTTTTGCTGAGACTAAGGAACGTGAGTTTGAGATGTTAAAAGAAGAACTCAAAGCATTTTCTGACGATTTTAAAATCCAGCTCGAAAATCTTCATAAAGTTACGAACTTGCAGGTGGGTCTTAAAGTCCATTATTATATTCATTTATTTGCGTCATTTTTACATGGCCGTAATATGTTCATTATTATACAGGCATACACAACTGAGAAATGGACGGACAATTTACCGACTTCCATTGAAAAAGACCAAAAGAATCAAGTAGAGCACTTTGAAAAGTTTTTATGTCAATCACAATGTACAGCTAGCGAAACATATAAACATTTCTGTTCCATGCAAGAAACCTACAACTCAACATTGACGAAAGCCCTGAAACAAGTACGGCTAAGTACAACTTAATTACTGTTTCCTATAATTCCTAACGATTTTTTTCATGTAAATTTGATCTTGAATTTTGCAGTGTTCTTACATGGACGATGAGGTGAAGACTTTCACCGAAAATCTTGTCGAAAGTATGAAAAGTAGTGTGGATTATATTACAGTCTACGTACTACAACACGACGACCAACTAAAGCAGATTAAATCCGACGCCCTAGCATCAAAGGTATCAGCTGATGCTTTTCATGATAGTATGAAGAAATCCATCGTTGCATTCCAAACGGAATTGGCGTCGATGCTTCTTAAAAACGAGGAATTTAAAAATGGAACTGAGGAGGCAAAAATTAAAACTCTGCAGCAAACGGACGCCTTGCAGGCCAAAACGGAAGATTTCGCAGCTGCTGTCATTGACCAAATTGCTTATCGCGAAGATTTAGTATCAGTTTACAAAAAACAGAACAATGACGAGTGTAGCAAATTGAATGAAGATTTAGATGAAGAAAAGAACGAATTCATGTCAAAGTTCGACTCAGCCAAACAGACTCTCTCATTGCACAACAAGGAAACAGAGGAGGCGGTTACTGAAGGACAGAAACTGTTGGGTGAAATGTGTAACAGATTAGGAAAAGAGTCGAAAGAGTTATCAGAAGTCACTTCCGACCTCAACGGGGAAATAAAGTACCGGTTAAATAACATTGGTTCTACAGTGGAGACTGAGGTCGTGAAATTGGAAGGCGATGCTAAAATCAATCTTGGGATGGATAAGAAGAATGCCTTGCAAATTAAAGGTGATATCAACGACGGGATGACGATTGTGTCGGACTGGGCAGAAAATAAAGCAGAAGAAATATCTCAACAGTTGGGCATGGTATCCGAATACTTTGATTCGACATATTTAGTAGATCTTCCGACGGGGGCAACTCCTCAGCGAAAGGTTTACCAATATCCCATCACCCTCAGTGCTACCTCTCCCCACGAAGCCATTCTCAATCGCTTCCGGAAGAATAGAAAAGTGTCGACTCCTAGTAGCCTAGGAAAACTGTATTACCCTGACCAAGATGAGGGTAGCGCGGAGTCCGGACTTACAGATGAAGCCACCGACGGAAGCTCTTCATGCTCATCTGTAACTTCCGTCGACAGCAAAGAAAATCCCAACGCTTCCCCTACAGAAAATATCGTTGTTGAAGTCTCGACCGTAGCACAAACAAAGTTAGCTAACACTACGCAGAAACTAAGTTCACAAGATTCCGTTACACAAACGCCAAAGGTAAAACTACTTGCTTTGTCTCTTTCAATCTTAACATGTGCGATCCCAACTAACTCGGTATTTACCTTTTGACTTTAGATCGCGAATAAGGAAAATGCTTTGGGTATGTCTTCCAAGTCTGGAAAACCAAAAACGGGTCCAGCTGCCAGAAACTTCGAACGTCGAGATGGAGCACCTAGTAAGGGATTCAAAAAAGGCAATTCAAAGGACATTCTTCAAGTTCCGAATTGAGCAGAATTAGTTTTAGCGAAATGCTTCTCGTACACAACTACCTAAGTTATAAATATTTAATATTTTGAATTATGTAAGATACAGATCATCTAATGCGTTATTTTAAGTCAAACACTGTTTACGAATTGTGCAAACTGCTTCTTCCAGCATTTTACTGAGTTTCAACGTCAAACAAAATCTCAAGTGGGAATCAGAAAATCTAATTATGTTTAGTAATAATATGGCTACAGCTACAGTGACAGGTAAATATCATGTAACTATAATGTAATTAAATGACAATGTGTTCATCATTCAATAAAACCCTAACGTATAGTTAAAGTATTTGTTGTATTAAGTAGTATGGTTAAAAATCAGTATAAACCAGCAAAGAGTTGAAAAGCTGAAAAATCTTACAAAATAGATTTCGTATCGTTAGTTACATGTACTGTATATATAATAGTTATTGGAACAGTAAAAAGATATTCTTTTCTAATGAATACAACATGAGCCCTCGTTTGTTTAATGTGTACTCGTTTTGTTATCCGTTTTATCAAAGGGATAACTAGAATAATATGCTTTGGGCATATTCGAGCATTAAAGTAGAGAAACTCATAAAATGTGCTGCTATTGAGATAGATCCTTTCCCAGCGATCAATGCTTTACTAATGCTTCTATAAGGAGTTCTCGCAAATGGAGAAATAGGTTGCATGGGAATAGCACTCTATGAAATGGAATTGAATTGCATGTTTTCTGCTTTTATTATTATTTATGAATGTAGGATGCAGTGTGTCTTAAAATAAAATTGCATGTGAGTTGATATGAGGTAGGAGAGGAGACGGAAAGTCCAAAAAATTGACAACTTGGTGTGTTTTTCCCACCACCGCCTACACTGGAAGCAAATAAATAGACAAATGGGAAAGGTTCCATGTGCCTGCTTTACGGAAAGAGACAAAGAGAAAGTTTTTATTCCACGGCCGTATTGTTAGAGGTTGAAGTCTTGAAAAGGAGTAAATATGTCCACGTAAGTATGCATTGGTTCCAGAATGTAGAAAAAGACATCCTCACGTGCATTACAAACTTACTTACTTAGTGATACTCCAACATAAAATGTGTTGCTTATATAAGAGAGGAAAAAACAATGTTTATATATTTGGAGAGGGAAAGCGTTTTATAATGGATGAAATAGGAAGATGTTTGTTGGATGTAGTGCGGTAGAAGAAGGGCGTTAGGTAATGTACTTTTGTAGCCTGAATACCTTGGTGAGCAAATGTAGGCTCCTGTGTAGGGTCTCAACGTTGCAAAAAAGGTTTAGCTCCTTTCTGTCTCGCATCTAATGCCAGTAGATAGAGATTTGTTTAATGTAGGTAGGTCGACACGGCCGCACATGGTAAGTGGATGTATCTGGAGAAGTAAAGTAGAGGAGCCGAGCCACGTCCCTTCTATCCACGCAACTTGAGGATTTTACAATGTGTGGATGGTGGTCGGCTGGTGTGCCTTGAGTATGTACAGGCGCACGTCGACACCAAGCACTTTCTCCGGCTTTTCCATGTCAGTCTTTTTCCCTGGAAGGATGGCCCTGGCTCACTGACTTGCTTTACTGAGTGCTGGAGCATCATTTCTCGTTGTGCGAAAGGCAGCGACTACTACTCTAACCTAACTGACTCGTCCATCCGATTCTGAGACAGTTCAATCTGCTTCTGTCGTCCGTACAGCTCTGCTGAATGAGTAATTCTACTTGTTGTCTCTCCGACTCTTCTTCCAGCTATTACACTTGCCCTTCGTACCACTAAACATCCTTTCTCCCTCCAAAACAAAACACCAAGCGACCAGTAGGTAATTGAATTTTTTCCAAGCGTAACTGAAACCAGTTTTAAGAGAGGTAGTCAATAGAGGAAAGAAAAATCTCCAGATAGCCCCACGTAGCCATTAAGCAGAATCTTCTACGTCATCTTCTTTGTTATCCTATTATCTCTGCTTAGATTTTCAACTCCCTTTCAACTGGAAAAGGAAATTGTTCTGACACTCTCATCCAACTCTCTTAATGATCTCTTGTATGTAGTCAATCTGTGAGAAATTTAAAGATTCTCTCTCTCTCTCTGAAAACTTTCTCTTTACTCACTCAGTAGCAATTTCAGAGAGGAAACTCGAATTTTTCTGAGATGTGTGGATATTTTAAGAGACGTTGAGAAATAAGAATTGAACTTGTACATTAAAACTCAATAAATCGGCTCTGTGTGGATGATCTAAAAGAGAAATTTGTCCCAGAGCTATTCAGAGCGTATTTTTCTTGTCTATTCTTCAACTCTCTTAGTTGCTTGAGTAATAGAAGAATGGAAATTAGTCCCAATCCGTTTTCCCACAGCACACCTCCATTTGCATAAAGAACAGGTTAGTAATCAAAATGTTCAATTTATTTTGACGCATTTCTTGTGAAACAAATATCGCCAACTTTGTCATTGACAGCCATTTGAGACAAGATTGTTTTTGTTTGAAGATAAAGTGATCTGCTGGAGCAAGGCTCACTCAACTGACGCTCCATCCTTTCAGTTTGTCAGACGCAGCCCCTTCACCCAGCTCTGCAAGGACTTGAACGCTCTCATCTAAATTAGGTTCTTCGGATATTCTTCCTTCCGCACTACACACATTGCTTAGGTACTGGAAGAGCTGGACCGTTTGAACAACTTTTTCCGGTGAAAGTTCTCTATTTATCTATTTCAACAAGATTGTTTCTCCAGCTACTTACGCAGACATTAAAGTATTATACGCCGAGTACTGAACACTGAACAGTAAACAATTGTGTGTTTGTTTCTTCTCTTAACTCTTTTTCCGTCTCGCCTTTGAGTCAAAGAGAAAACAACAGATCGTCATTAGTCACTTGCTTGAACTGGAATACTAAAGATAAAGTTGACTCACTCGCTCCTGTCGAAAGAAGAGCGGCCACGTCAAAATATACTCCCATAACCACTCTAAGCAATATTAAAGCTTTGCTCGATATTATAACCGTATAGCTAAGCCTCTATTATAATCGGATGCCATTTTAATCAGCTTATATGGTAGGAAACGCAATCTCATCTCTGCTCTGTAAGTAGCGAGCGACTACAATTACAAATGAAAAGTGAATAAAGGAGCTGACAAAATAAATTCATTATAAACGTTCGCCATGGACTTAAAGGTACGTACTCTACAGCTTCTCTTCTCCTAATATCTAACTAACTAAGTACCTACTAACAATAAGTACTAGTAATATCCTAATGTCTTTGGAAAAAAGATTTGGTTTCTGAGCTGTCGTTTTGGACAGAAAGATCTCAATAATAATGAGAGCTTTGAAAGGAAATTGGCTACCTCTCGTCCACTGATACTAACATTGAATTAGTACGAAAGCGTCCACGGGCTTTACAACAAACGCCTTTCTTCTGCAATTTAGATAATTGTATAGGACATAAACGTTCTGAAAGACTTCTACTAAATATTTACATGCTCTAGATAAGCAATTTACGGCCATGACTACCTGCTTTCATTTCCTTCAAAACGATTATGCAAATGTTATTTATTTACTTCACAAACGTGGGAGCCGAGTAATCTCATAATTATCCCTTGCTCCTTAATGACAGTGAGCTGTCTTGTTGAATTAATCCAACACCCACGGACACTACGTAGGTACAACAGTTGTCCCACAACACACTGCCATAGAGTATCATAATATGGCCTTCCTACTATATCCAAATTAAACAAATTCATTTCGTTTCAATGCTAAACAATCTCAAATCGCAACAAACTTTCTCCGGCTACTGTCTCAGAGTGAAAGCAAGTGAAAATATCACATCGCCCCCTCATACCACCCTTCACAACTCAAGGCGATGTGATGTGATGCTCAGCTCAACTCTCACTCAAGTGCTCAGGCTCAATAAATTCCAAGTTGGAACTTTCGCACTAACTAACAGTTTGTCATTCACCTCAGGGACAATGTGAGAGCACTGGCCTGGCTTCACTATTATAAAATTTTGCCCTTTTATTGACTTTGTGAGGAGGTCCTTGTTCCATCTCCCGTCTGTCATTCCATTATTTCCATTGTACACTTGTATTTATTTACATCGGGTTCATTGTTTGAGAAATAAATAACTTTCTCTCTATTCACCGTTTCATCTGAATGACGGTAAATAAGGCGAAGAGAAGAAAAAAGTCGCTGCGTATCTTCCTAGACAAACACGGATGTTAATGCTAAGTAAGCACACTATCTAAGATATGGCATTCGTGGAAAACTAACCTGGTCCGCTTGTTTCCTTCAATGTTGCGTAATTCGCATATAAGAAACGATATATCTTGCTATCCCTGTCCCTTGCTCTTTGAGGTAGAGCTCAAAAAGTAGATGTAATTTCACCCTCAGAATTCTCTACTGTCAGTTTCAGCATGGACGAAATGAGACGCAGTAATAATAAAAGATTCTCCTCTTTGATTATCTCAGTGTGGCTTTAGACGAATGCACTTTTGCATACTGTAGCTATTCTCCTACCCACGAAAACAAAGGGCTTTCTCAGCTTTAATGTCTATTTGGTATTCCAAGACATGACCTGTGAAGCAAAACACTGTTGCGTAGCCTCCTTTTTATTGGAACTGGGTCTTTATTACGAAAAATAGAGCCCATACGTTTCACCGACAAATCTCCCGGATTTACTACGTTTACATTTCTTAAGGCTACTTTTTTAAATCTGGCATTTATTGTTTCAAATGAGGGCACTTGTGTGCCTAAAGCAAAGTCTACTTTAGATAAGAGTCCCGTACGACATACGTAGGCTGTGGCTTGAGAGAGTCGGTTAAGAATGTCTGCAAAGAAAGGTAGAAAATCTCCTTTCTTTTCTCAAGCATTTTGTTTACTGTCTTCTCGTTGAGTGTCTTTAGCCTTAGCCTAATAACTCATTTGGCCTCCTAAAGCCTGTAACATTGTAACTAATGATTCAAGCACACCATTTCTATACAGAATAATTACTAGACTGTGATGGGGGCGGGTCACTAATCAGGCTAATAAATATGATGGGGCAAAATTAGAAATGACAACAGTCCGTTGAGAATGAGAGCCAAAAGAGGCCTAAAAAAGGCTCACTCAAAGTATTTTATGGACATACATTATTTTCAAAATAATTCCTTCCTTAAAATAATTTCTTGCTCTGAGAAAGGCCAAGTTTATTCCCTAATCAACATCAAATTCGCAAAAATCGTCGATTCGAAAAATGTATTTCATAAAAAATGTATTTAAAAGTTTCTTAATTAGTATAACGATTTTTTATTCTACTACTATGGGGCAAAAGGAATTTGAAGCACGAATAACGCGTTTTAAATAGAATAATATTAGCAGCCATGAAAATAGAGAAAATGATATAAACAAAAACTACCACAGACTTTTGTGGAAACTGGAGATATATTTAAACGGGTACCACAGCCGCGTCTCCAACTATATATCATTCGTCGCCAATGAAATTTTATAATGACACGTCCCACCCAACATTGAGTATGACGTTACGGGCATGTTTCTATGTCAAGATTCACTTAACTTTGCTGCTGGTAATTCCTCCCAACAAGACAGACATTCGCTCATCGTTAGCAACAGCTAGAACGTCTTTCATACTTGTTTTCCAGTAACATAGAGTAACAAAGTTCTAGTATATGTCTGTTAAGGACACACTTAATAAAGGTAGCTACCTTGGTATCTGTAATGGACCCCCTACAGTCAACTTAATGTACAATGCAAGCAAACTACTTTTACCTAAGATGTTTGCGGACTTAATGCAAATAGTTTTACAGACTATCTCAGTATCTCACATTTCACAGTATTTTTATCTTAACTTTTACTCTGTCCCATTAAAATTATGTATCCTAGCTGACAAGGTTACTATTTACATTTTACATTCCTAGGCAAATAATTTAATCTTTCCGTTACAGTCTCACTCTTTACCAAAAACCCGCATAAGGAGTTCACTATATCGTTTGATAACTTGTTTTGTTCTTTCCCGACAAAATTAAATTATAGTGACTCATTGCCCCTAAAACAGAAGCATCAAAGGAGGAATTAAGCTCTTCTAGAAATCCATTGTGCAATTTTTTGTTGTATAAAGGGGTAGGCGTAAATTGCATAACTACTGTATACTGTGTGTATACCATAACCATACCACATTATCATTTACAACTGTTCTAGGAAACGTAGCAATTAAATTAGCCAGCGATTTAACCTTGGAAAAGTTAAGTTCTGTAAGCAGAATTGGTAATTCTGAGCGCCTCTTTCCAAATTAATTGACTATAAAATTTCTCTTTGGGTAATTCAAACTATCTTTTAATTATCTCATCACGGTGCGGTGTTCACATACAATTCGAAGTATTACAATACCTCTTTGAAGTAGGCACGAAAACATGTTTGTGACAAGTAGGACTATTACCTTTGCGCCTATATGGAATCAGCACCTACCTAACTGATTGTGAGTACTTATTTCCGCAATTAAACCGTGATAGGACACCTAGAAGACTAGGGTCTAACTGAATAGAAATCCTTGATGTTTTCCGTAAAGTTCAAGTATATCTGTACAATGAGAAACAGTGTGGGTGTCGTGAGAAATTGGACGTCAAAATTTATCGGATAAGTAATCAATCGAGGGCCAAATACTTGGATTACCGGGTTTCCGTATCATCTTCAAAAATAAACCCGCGACGGTTTAATTGCGAAAATATGGTATACTTAGGTAGCTAAAAGTTTAGTCATCTTTGTCGTTGTTTGTTGTTTGTATTTCTTGTCCATGACAATTCCATCCAATTCTTTGATGATACCCGCAACCACAACTGTGTTCAATAGACAATTTGAAACATTTCCTTTGAAATTCAGCCCAAAGTGCTAATTTCATCACTTACATAATTTTATAAATGTTATACCGAACAAAACAATACATCGCCAGTTCCATTCCATATATTCACTGCTTTACGTAGCAACCAAAAATGCGAGAACAATTGCCCATATATATTTCTGATACGGAAAGTTCTGTATTTGAAAAATTTCAACTCTCGTTGCGAAAGTTTCGTTAAAAACTACTTCGTGGATTTAATTTTTGGAGAAATTTTAATGTAACCGTCAATTGAAATTAATGCGCCGGCTTTAGATTCAGAATGCACCGATGAACCTATAATACATGATATTTAAAACATTTAAAATAATTTTAATGTCTATTTGTGTATTTAGTCTGCAATTTGAGTGTAGACTCTTGCGGTTTCCTTGGTGTTCTGTCTCCTGGCATTTTTTCAATTGTTTGTACTTTGTGGGAGAACAGCCTGAATGTAAGCTGAACACAGTTCTTGGTAATAAATTATCAAACTAAATCAAATCAAAACTAAATTGGAACCTCCTGATCCTATGGAGGATGGAGAGAGAAAAGTCAGAAAACCGCAAGAGTCCACACTCCTTAATTGGTGTTGTCATCCGTCTTAGGCTTAAAAACCACTGACCAGTGCCAAACTGCTGCTTCTTGGAACACTGTCCATGGATGCGATCCCAACGTGTTAGTTTGCATGAAAACAGGACAGTTATTGGTGTGAAAATAATATTAGGCTTCAAAATTTAAGCTGGACAACTTTTGAAATTGTTATGGGGAAAGGAATTTGAGCAGCTAGAGCAACCTCCTTCCAATCTACAATCTTAAATGTAAATAGATGAGCATAGCACACTTTTTAGTAGACTAAGAAAAGCGGAAGTGTCATGTTGGTCCTTTTTCTAAATCACAGTCGCATATTCTAGGACACGATGAAGGAGTCAGATTGTTGATTTGGATGGAGCTTATGCACTGCCTCGTTTCTCTTTTGAAGGCAACCATAGGATTTATATCTGTTTACTTTTCCGGGCCAGGAATGTCAACCGAAGATATATAGAAAGGAGAAAGGGATGTAATAATGGAAACCCTCCATTAGCATTTAAGCTGATTTTCTCTGGATTGTAAATGGTTCCCCCTAGAAAGTTAGCGGATGGCTGTGCTCACTAATTGCAGACAGAATTGCAACTTTATGAAGTATTTATTTGTAGACATGTAACTACCTTCGACAAATATTTGTCCAAAAGTGTCTGCATATGTCAGGTATACGTATACCTACGCTTACAAGCTTTATTAAAGAAATTAAAGTGGAAATGTAAACTCTTATGGCCTAGAATTGAATGTCTGTATAAACTACAGTTACTCATTATCCTTCCACGTGTCATTCGAGGTTTAATTGCACTGCACTGAAGAACTAGGTAGTTACTTATTTTGATTTATATAGTGAAAGCTTGCAAAATTTTGTCTTTACTAGGTATATGCCTGTATCTGTATAAGGATATCGGATTCTGTGATCTCAACTTCATCCGCTCTTCAATAAAATGGAATCAGCGGAATTTAATTTAATATATTGATGATAAAATGTATATGGATGCCAGCCAACACATGCAAGTAATGCAAATATTAACGCTCAATCACACTTTCTTTGCCTTTCTTTTCTATCTGAGTCGATGTGGGACAAACACTGGGTCGGTTATACTATTGACTTATGCTTATAACGTATAAGTTATACCTGTAGTATTTGTCATAAAAGAAACATTATTAGCATGCGACTGCATCTTAGGTATGCAAGAATACTGGATGGTTATTTGATCTCGAAATTCTTGTTCTAGAGACTTGTGAATATGAAGACGGTGTGTTGCTGAGCTTAATAAAACTAAATATAGTTAACCAGATTCCAGTTCTCTTCTCATACGCTTTCTGCATACATACCTAACTACAATTTGTCTTAATTTAGAAAAATAAATGACATTGAAAACTGTGACATTTTTTCCACAAATATTTACACAGGTATAATATTACCTATAGTTATTTAACGTTAAAACTTTTTATGCTTCGTTTTTTGCACTCTACCTAGACGTGATATTGAGGCTTACTTACTACTTAAGTAAATATTAAAAAATCGATTTAATTTCAGAAAAATTGGGAACGTATTCTTTGTAGGGCTTTCATCAGGTCGCACGTGTCACAATCATATCTCCGAGCTTGTAGGCAAGCGTTTTTTTTACTAAAGAGTTATTTGTACAGCGAAATGCCAAAGAAGCAGTCTAGTTGAAATATATTATTAAAAAGAGAATTACGAAAAGATGAAGTTTGCATGCATACATTTTTAATGACTGAGGAACAGATTTGGAAGCCCCTTGAATGAAATACGATGTAGTCTTAAGACGTTTCCAATGCCATGGAATTCAACATTTAAAGAGTTGTGTCATAGCAACTTTCATAATAAAGCTTCTTGTGAGGAATTTCTCAGATAAAGTTCCCCGAAAATTACATACTTACTATATGCTATTGACTGTAGATACTTACATCATTTGCATATAAATGTCACTCCTAAAGAGTTGTATGTAGTTAAGCAAACAAAACGGCTTTTAGTTAGTGCAGCACAAAGCTGTTCCTTAAAACTTATTCTTCCCGTAGATTTACTGTTCTCGGATAGAAATAGTATTGCAACCACCAAAAGTTTCCCATTTTCGTGTGACAGGTGACAAGATGTCTTAGTAATGTTCTATTTTTTAAGTTGTTTTCCTCATGCGTAGCCCTAATACTGAAATGAGAAATGGTATGACAATAATCCAAATATCACAAACAGAATACTGGAATTCGTTTGTGAATGAATGGCACTTTAATGGCATTTAGCACTGCACTGGTTTAACTAGGTGCCTAAATTATTAAGAGTAAACATCAGGGGAGAGAAGCAGACAACAATGAAAATTTAATGAAAGCGTTTTCGCATTTACTTCAGACGATAAGCGACAGGCAAAACAAATATAATATGGAACGCAAACATCCTTTAAAAACGTATTAGAAGTTTTACGCTCAAAATGAATTTATTTCTCGACGAGTATTTATTTCTAAGGACTGCCAACACAAAAGTGCGATGCTAGACTTTGTAGTAGGCATGTCAAGTTGTTATTTTTTACTGTCGTTGTCACATAATCCTTATAGTAGCTACACTTTCAGAATTAAGCTTCATTTAACTGTATCCGTATTAATTGACAAATTCTATATAGAAATGGAGGCAAGCATGTAGTCTAGTGCCCAACGGGATATTACACGACGAACGACAATCGTTGCGTTGCATGATTCTAGACTTTGTTGGTATAGGATTGAAAAGAAGGTCAAGAAGTAACTGGAAATTATCTGCACATAATATTTGTCCCTGAAGGTTGTGTGTACAGAGTCATATCGTAAGCCAAGACGCAGTTCCTTTAAAACATATTATAGAAATCTCAGTTTAGTTTAATGCATATTTTTCTTCGTAGTTACTTGTTTATGTTAATTTGAAACTTAATTGTACATATACTGTAATAAGCAGGATTGCTCCATACTTCATTTGTTTTATAAGGTCAGAAACAATCAAATTCCCTACATTACCGGGATTTATCATTCAAAGTCAGATTTCGAAAGTGAAGATAGTTAGAAATCTGATTCCATGTAATCGTCTCACAATTATATATTGAAATGTATCATTCATCATCCAACTCCAATATTTCGATTAAATATTTAAATACCTTCAGTGTGTAATACTTTCAAGTACCTAAGCGTGCATTTAATGACTATGTCACTTGTAATTTACCACTTATGAAAGACATCCTGTTCTTGTTGATCTTGCTATTGTCCATCATTTTTGAAATATATTTTTTAATGAGATTTCGACTGCTAAATTTGCATAAACATCGCAGCGGTACGTAGGTCTACAATAACTATTTCATTTCCGAATTCTGTTAACAACGACGACTATTTAAGTTGAAACTTTTTAAGCAGTTAATTGATTTTAAAATCTGAAGTTTAAAAGAGCTCCATTAGTAAAAAAAATCTGTGACAATACCGTAACCGTCCTTTTTTGATTTCATGCTGAATTGAAACACCATTATATTACCTAGTACTGTGTTGTTTCTGTTTCAATTCTAAACTTGCAGTTGCAGTTGCTTGTCATTCAGTACTATAAAGATTTCATCCCATCAGTTGGCAGCTTTGCATTTTTCTGAAAAAATTGTCAATTAAACTTTTAAGACGAATAATTTGTAATATAACATTATTTATAGTAACTCCAGTTTAAATAATAGTAAAATGATTGGTAGGTAATGTAGTGTCAAAAACTGTAGCGTATACCTAGGTATACTACAAACAATAAGTGCATTACTTCCCTTAGGTAAAAAATAGCAAAAGGGGCCTAATAGAACGGACCTAAAGGATAGTTTGGGCGCCCTGATTTTGCCGGTGGACCATGACATAGGGTACCCAAAGTATTAATTAAGAGAAAGGGGATAATTAATTCGCTAAATATGCTACATAGCACATAAACTTACATAACGGTCCTAAAAATAATTTACCGATGAAATGGAATATAAAAAGCCTCTCTACCTTGTTTAACGTTCAGTATTTATTATTAGTACATTACCTACACGAGGCTACACGACCTACCTGCTTATTATGGGATGATGGATATGTTAGAAAGTACAAGGACGAATATCCACGATACGTCTGCACTTCATAAACATATAAAATGGAAAATATGGAAAAATAGAAAGTAATAATAGCCTCCAATACTTGGAATTCTTGTCTTCCGCCATTTTGGTGAAGTTATGTGCCATAACTGAATGCCAGATCAGATCCATAAGTCATGATAGGATTCTGTACTGTACATGACCCAAAGTACCCTGTTACTAGTGTGCATCCCAGGCAGTCACCAGCGTACAGCTTTTTTATATTCCATAGAATGACAACTATATGCTTGCATCTTCTTTCTTAGAATTTTATGCTGTGGAAGGAAATAATAAAAATTGGCTGGTAATGTAAAATATATCACTACAAATCGGACAGTATCATTTGTTTGCACATGAAAGGCATAAGATCATTCATATAAGCATCCTAAGCATACGATCATATAAGTAACAGGGCAGGACTGGTTATAATGCAATGTGACAACAATATAGTAGTATACTCATTTTCATAAAAGGAAATATTTTTAGCTCCATCGGATGGAAATATTTTTAGCTCCATCGGATGGAATTCTTTTCCTCTTAGAAATCAGCCAAAGCCAAACTACAAGCGTAAGCCATCAAAGACTCGTCCCAACTTCTTAACTTATCAAATAAAAGTTGCGGCTGTTAAAAATAGAAAATTTGATATTCAATTATAAGCATCTATAAGTTTAATATGAAATAATAGTAAAAGTTGCATCGCTTTTCTTCCAATTTTTTAAGACTGTAAAGTTATAATCTTATAATGTACATATGTACCTACCTATAATTGAATAAGCAAGAGTCCATCTCTATCACAGTAACATTTATTGTGATAATTCTTCCTGAGTTTGACGATGGAAGTTGATTAAACACCATCAACCATTCTTATGTGTATTTTTGTTGTGGGAGTGGGACCGCAGCGATGACTGTTGTCAAGCTAAAAAGACAATCCTTTAAAATCAATTTCATTGTGTTTGAAATGGTCAAGCGTTAATTGGGCATGAAATAGAACCCTGGATCAGCCTGGATGCATACTTTGAGACGAATAGCCACATTATGGCACCTCTTTATAGCTAGCATGATATTTGACTTACAGATACGTATTTATATTTTATAATTGAATTGAGTTTCATAGCAGCAGGTACCGCGTGTCCACAATGTCCTCCGCTGTCGGAAATGAGATTCACTTTGTGTCGAACTCTATTTGATTAAAAAGATCCGAAATTGTGTTGCCTAACAAACTACCACACCGCACCGCTCTATTATGTGGACGGTGGACTTGTTGAGAGAAATCAATTACGTAGAAAGGGTGTGTGTAACTCATTTGTGTCCGCTTTCTGCGGAGTGCTTTCCAATGAAAGCATGTTTTAAATTGATTAGAATTCAAATAACTTATCAAAAGCCTTTTGTAAATCAATCCAACTAATACTTTTGATTATATAGATAATATAGTACATGGGTAGGTAGGTAAGGTATTTATTAGGACCATTTAGTATACGGGCCTACGTAGATGTACTACATATTATGGTGAAAAGAAAACTTATCGATGAAGTATAACATAACATTTGCATGTATAGGTATAAATACGTCAGCTTCTTTTAAGGCTGGCTTAACTTTTACTGGCATCTTTAGCTTAAGAGGACACCGAATGACAAAAAATATTCAAAGCGTCCAAATATTTCTCTGGGAAAGTTGAGGGCGACTTAAACAATTTATTTCTGAAGGTGCTGTGGGGTTTAGGATTTTCCTGTAATGCCTTAGAAAGAAAATTTTGAAGACATGATTTGATTTTCTTAGATAATTATGTATCTAACTATAATAATAACGTGCATCATAATAAACACTCTATTTCCTTACAATTCTTAAGCTTGAATTTAATTGTATTATTTTATATTACGATTAAATTAAATGCCAATATGGAGCTGTCAACGATAATGGAGAAAATTCAAAACATCCGCCAATTTTACCTTAGAATGGATGGTCCCCTTAAACTTCATAATAAATTATAGGGTCTGTCTGTATAGTAGTGACAGTGACTGTATACAGATTTCTATCAAATGCATACCAATCCGTCCTGCTATCGAGTTGAATCGAGGAGAGGCTCTAGGAACAATTGACAATGTGACATGCAAGGTGTCATGTATTCTGACCAAAATTAATTGAATTCTGATCACTGTAGTGTAGATACTGCATATAGTAGGTCATATGAAATTTCTGTGTATATATGACTGACACCACCGCCGGTTGCAAGTTACACAAATTATATAATGTCGGACATTTGTATGTAATAATGTGTGTTACTAAATGGATTGACGGAAGACAAGGAGGAAGTATCAATTCATGTGGTAAAATATTTTTATTAATACCATGACATTTCTTGTAAAGCACTTTTAACTTTGTCCAGTCACATCACAAGCCTCCGCCTCGACTCCCTCCGAAAACCACGGATATTGCTTTTACACAAGTACTACAAAATGTACAAAGTGCTACAGAAAATTTTGAGATGCATTATTCCGCGACAAAGGCTACAAGCTACAAGCATAAGCATGCGGCTTTGTGTGGTGATGATTGAGTCTGTTTTATTTAGGGCATGACTAGACTTAATAGACATGACTGTTGAGAGATGATACTGATAGTAGTGCGGTGCGGGAGTGCTGAGTACTTATATCCCGCTTACACACACTTACTTATATAATAATATAATGCCTGGAAACGCATATAGTGACTAGTGACAGATAACTTAAAAACTACTCGTTGCCTCTTCTACTTGTTAGTACCTTAAGTACTACAGGTAAGTACCTACACTTTGCTAGATGTGCAGGGTTGTGGATTTATTCCAAGTCATCCTACAAAACAACTCACTATAATTCTAACACAAAAAATTGTCAATGAATTGAAATTTTGGTTTTACATCTTTATTTTAAGTGTAAATTAGCCAAATCAAGTGTTTAATAGTTCCAATCAATCCAATCCAATACATCGGGCAATTAAAACCCAAAAATAGAGCGTTTGCACGGCACCGTTAATCATAGCTACTAAAACATTGTTATGTAAGTAAGACTGAATGATTACTGTATGTTTTCTAGAAAAGTTTGGATAGGCCTGTTTCCATTTCGATTTAATGTCTTTGTATTGTTTATGATTTCAGGATGTAGGAAGTCTAAGACACCGATAAAAAAATTAGTCTGTAAATACAATTTTGATCCCTAGTTTAAAATTTATCAAAAACAAGAGTAGACTGGAACTGGAACCTCGCCGGTTTGGCATTTCCGGCTTTCCATTTTATTTTCAGAATAAAGCCTTTACTGCAGTGCAAATAATCTTTGAAACTCCTCCTTGAAACATTTTTCTTGGACCCGGTATGTATTTGAACCACTACGGAAACTGACTTATTCAATTTCCCTTTGAGTGTAATGGGTACGAGTGAGCTCTGAACTGACTATTATAGTATAGTGCCAGTTTATATTCATTAGATATCCGAATAGCGGATAGGCCAAGAACGACCCAGCGATACTTACATTATCGTGCTGGACTACTTACTAACTACTAAGGTTGATAGTTGATCTATGCAGTGCACGTGTGGTAGGCCACAAGAAGTAGCAGACAATCGTGGATTATTGGTGCAGACTGGAGAAAACGTAAACTAAAAACCATCCTCTAAATCAACGTTACAGAATTAAGAGGTTGATAAAGTAGTACACCTTCTAATAAAGCAACATTAATAGGAATTATTTTCAAACACCAAAAATATGAATAGAAATACTTGTTAGTTTACGTTTTGGGGAACGAGAGGTTACTTATGGAAGGGGACATCGGACACTTATGTAGAACCTCAAAGTTCTCTGAATGTACTCTGAATCACTTTTCTACTCTTTCAGTCACTTTCCCCCCAATTTTTTTCTAAAATTTTATCTCGGATTAGGCCATAAAAATGTACGATTGTTATTGGATGAAGGTCGCAATTTTGTTCAATTGAAATCCGGCATACTTTTTCTAATATTCGTCTCTGATTTGGGCAAATTATATGGCTTTATTTTTAATTGCATTAATAATTGCTGTAGCCTGTATGTGTTAAATAAATGTCTGAATCTGAATCTGTTGCGGCGACCAGACATTGACTTGGTACCTACATAAGTACGTGTTCATTTCGGGAATATTGAATGCTACTCACTACAATCGCAAGTTGTGAGAAAATGTAAAGCTTACCCTGGTGTACTATAGTAGCGTAGTTGGCTTCGGCCATTAGGCGCACTGTGCCCGGTCCTTCGACTGGCCTATCACATATATAATTAATCAAGTTTTCTCCCAGTTTATAGA
>JABASI010002090.1:0-21166 GCA_019776505.1 Tomocerus nigrus
CGAAGGGATACAGGTTGAGTTCCTAATTTGAGATCCCATTTTCTCCATTCCTCTTGAATCTAATGAACCGCATTATTTTTTATTTATTGCCTTATAGAATTTCTTTACAATTAGTTTAAAGTAGACTTACACTAGTCGTAGCCTGTGTCCTTGTGATAAAGGCCTGGATAATGCCCATTCTTCTTTCAGGAGGAACTGCGAGATGTCCTGTCAAATTTCTCGTTAGGTTAAAATTTGCTCGCATTTTATCATTCAATCCGGTCATCTGACAAAGCTCCGGAATTAACAAGATGGGTCCAATCATTCCACGGTGGTAGTCTTTTTTCTTTGGCCGTGACATAAGCATCGGTTGACCAAGATCCTTGATTTTGATATTGTACTTCTGCTGGTAATAATCAATGAAGCGGACATTCTCTTCTCCTTGCTTAAAAGTAGAATTTGGAGTTGTTTCCCAGTCTATATCATAAATACGGTAGTTTTTACGATTGTACTGTGTAATAACAACCGCCCCAATCAATTCCTCCTCAATCATTTTCTGAAAAAGAGCAAAATTTATGCATTGTTAATAATGATAACCGGCCGTAAGTAAAAGTGACTACACAAATGTCACAAAGGTAAATACGCAAACGCGCAAATTCTAATATACATAAGACATGTACGTAAATATTATTATTATTATAGCTTGTATGTCATGCCATGCCGATTCATAAATCATAAACCAACAATTAAGTCTTAATTATAATATAAGATTTATGATATTTTGCATTTTACATTATTGATTGATGCTTGATATTCAATATAATTTTCAAATGATAACTCACCTGATTTCCTTTCATGTCCTTCATAATTTTCAGACACGTGTCCAGACGCAGAACTTTGTGAGTCATTTCAACACACAACAGGGTCTTATGTTCGTGATGACGCATGCTAGTTTTAAAACCTGGCCATAACTCTAGTCTATCCTCTTCCATACGAATTGCCCGACTAGGGTCATAAAAATTTCTTCCAATCTCCTCCAGTCCCATTGCATCCATCATTTTACGTACAAAAATATTGAAGACCTGAATATACATGGAATCTGTGGGATCCAAAGGGGCCACCAGTCGTATCAACATTTGCACTTTCTCTGTAGAATTTTCTCGGAACGAAAAAAGTTCCAAAGGCTGCAAAGGCACAACATAATAAATTACATACTTCCTGAATAAAATTTTGATTCTTTCGATGTAAAATAAATCAGTAACGTTTTTCATTATAATAGTATTACTAAATATCTTTTTATAAAAAAATATTAGTAATAAAAATTATATTTAACAAAATGTATAGCCAGCTGGTCATTTTTCAGCAGTCGCTCATGTGGCTACTTTTAGACCTTTTAAGTCATATTTTCACATTGAAACAGTATGGAAACCACAAAACCAGTGATATAAAATTTTATCTTAGATGTCTTATGGAATACAAAATTTGTGACATTATTGCCCCAAAATCAATTTGGTGAAAATTAATATTACCTAGTTTTAATGGTTCAATATAATTCTTAGTTTTTGGCTTTTAAAAAAATACTTTGCATTTTTAGCAGGTATTATTACTTTTTTGACTTTTTGAATAAAATAAATATCCTGTGTCTTGGATATGTATAATATTAGTGGATAAAATAGCTTACATCTGGTGACAGTCGACTTGCGACATACAAAGACGATCCATCAAAAATGTGTGCTCCCAAAGATGCGGCATGGGGACGCAACAGTTTCTTTTTCTCTCTCGTGATTTCCAGTGCTGGGTTATAATCGACATGATAGTGAAATATGCACCAGTTAGTCTTCTTTTCCAATTCAAAGAAGTTGGAAACCAATTCCAAAGTTACGCCTGTAGTTCCCTGTTTCTTGCATTCGGGGACTTTAGATACTACTACGTCATGCTGCTCGGTGCGATCTCTAGGCGGGCGTCTCGCCCCACGTCGCCCTTCCCCACCTCTTCCTCTTTCTGCTGCTGGCGGTTCTTGAGCGTGTCGTTCACCTCCGCTGACGTTGTCATTTGTTCCTCTAGTAGCAGGTTCCCCCCTTCCAGTTCCTCTGCCTCTTGCAACTTGACCGGCACCTCCTCGTCCAGTTTCTTGTGTTCCTCTTCCTCTGCCGCCCCATGCACCTTGAGGTGCCCCTCTTCCATGGGCACCAGAAGCCCATGCGCCTTGAAGTCCCGCATTTTCACCTCCGGGCGGAGGCCCTCTTGCAACTTCTCCTCCAGGTGGAGGTCCTCTTAATTGTTCTCCTCCAGGCGGTGGCCCTCTTGCCTGTTCTCCTCCGGGTGGAGGTCCTCTCCCATTTTGTCCTCCGCGTTGAGGAGCCCCTCTAGACCAAGCCCCTCCAGGTGGTCCACTTCCCCATGCCCCTCTTCCGCCCCGATCCATTCTTTTGATCTATTCTGAACACAGAGTTTACATATTGTCAATTAGATACAACAGCTAAAACAGCACATATCAATTAACGCATATTATTATACACATTACTTCCATTTACATCTCCCATTATGAGTAAAGGTCTTAAAGTCTAGCTGCTTTCTATAGCTAATAAGAAATAAGAAATATTCCTATACGAAGTGGGAGAATTGTTTTACAGACTGTAGAATAGATAATAAGTAAGATCGTCAGGGAATTTATATCCAGCAATTCCCCTCAGCGCAGGAAGTTTGTTACTGATTTACACATGTAATTATCAATTTTAATATTTTAAGCTCTATATCCAGTAATATAGTCTCCATCGAAGATGGAAGAGGAAAAATTGTAAATAAGGTACTACTGATAAAACTCATCTCATGATAAAAGATACACCTATAGATTATTGTAGAATTGTAGTGATTATGATAGTAGTAGTGAATTATACATAGTATTTTGCCTTACTAAAGTAACAACCGAACTATATTATGTTCGCAGAGAATGAGATGATGTCCAAATGTCAAGTTTGTCGGGCAATGTATAACAGAATTCCAAAAAAAGAACACAACGACACACGCCCCTGGAAATCTGTCCAGTCAGCAGTATTTAGCACTTTCTTTGCTTCTAGATTCCACGTCCACCCCCTGTCACGTCATGTAAAAGGCATAAAACGTGGATAGGAACTGGAAACAAATTGTAACGTGTTTGTCCCGTCACCGTCACTCGATGCTAATGCAAGTTACGCTAACCAAGAAACTAAAAGACTAAGACTATTGCCGTTCTAATCTCTAAGAAATTATGTTAATGATATTTTGTATTGACAAAACATAAGTAGCACTTCTGAATGTACGCCAGTGATTAATAAATTGTAGTTGCTGACCTGATATTAATGAAAAAATGGTCAAACAACCAGAGGAAGGACAGGTGGAAGTGGAAGAGAAATGCACATAAAATGACACAAACAGCGTGCACATAAACTCACGTAAACTAGACTTAGCTAAATGAAGGACACGCACAGTGATGATAAGGATTGTTGTTGTGCATTGCATAAATTGTATCTTCTCTAACTGCTACCGAGTCTGTATGCGCCCACAACAAGTATAGATAGTACTTATTACTACAACTTGTGTAATGTACAAAGTAAGTGAAGATGTTTAACTTAGTCTGTGGTCTGTGCTTACTTAATGTAATATAAAAATGTGAAGGCGAGAGTGAGACAGACGTGTTTGGTTGGTTTGTATGTTTCTGTTCCTATGCTGGGTAAAATACATGTTATTTTGAGTTTCATAGCTGAAAAGGCGTCTCTATTTCGGAGAGTACGCATGTATAATCAAAAGACAGACTTTTGTATATATACAGACAGATACAAATAATATGCAACACAAACAAGAAGACAGGTTTTATGTACCTACAGTTTTAGCAGACTGGAGAGCTTGAAAGTTGGATCATGAGTTTCGGTCCTATCGCGCTAAGAAGCAAACGCTGAGTTTATGACACGTTTACACATTCAGAGTTTCCGAGATACCCACATTCTGTTTCAACTCTATGCCCTATGCATGGCCATAACAAAGCAACAGCAACACCTATTAACGATGTATTAACATAGGTACATCAATTTCTAAGAAGCTACCTGAACACAAGAGAAAATAGGGTGTCTAAATGATACACAAATAGGAAAAGGCAAAGGAAAACGTTATTGTATTGTGTATGCCTGAACCTGAACTGAAACATTCCTATAATAAATAATATTTACTTCATTTGGACATTCCTTAACAGTATTTACTATATACAACAGGCGATGATAATTTCTACCACTAAAATGTGCCTTCTTTGGTTTTGTGGTTTTGTTCCGATTTCCAATCCAACTCGGAACAAATAATCAGTTCAAGCGAAATAATTAGGTCGCTAATAGTAAATAATTGCTAAAGACATGATATTATATTATAATTCCATGGTATAATATTATATAGCTTTCCGAAACTTGAAACAAGAATTACGAAAATATTAATAATAACTTATTATTATTTATACCATTTACTATGTACACTATGCAATGCACTGGTCGCCAATAAGTCATTCTACAAGCCACATTATTTACGAATTAACTAATTACCTTTTATTTTAAGTAAGAGAACAAAGAGAATAAAGAAGATGTCGCTATTCAGAAAATTTGAAACAGATTTATAGTTTTAGAAGCTTTATGGCCTTCATATAACATTGCATGGTACAACAATCGTGATTAACTAATAACAGCTAGGCTAGCATTCATAATAACAACGTTAATCAATAATCGTTTTATGTCACACTGAAAGTGACATTAATAGTTTTTAATTTGTCTATCGGATTCAAGCCTACAATACATTTACATGAAACATTTACTGCATTTTAGAAAAGGCTTACTACTATGATTTATTTTATTACTATCTAATGTCTATCACTGACCGACTTTGATTCCCTCTTTCTATAACTTGAATGAAATGGTACAATTACAAGTCAAATTAAGACACAATTTTAACCACTGAAAACTTTTTTAAAAAAAGGTTCACACCATCACACTATATATGTGACCACAAAACATGTTTAGTCTGCTATATCTAATCGTTGCATTACATGGATTACATACAACGATGAAAATGTTTGTACAGTAACATTAAGGCTTAAACTCTTGGTATATGTACATACTTATTTTAGTTTTTAGTTAGGTTAGGTGCATTACAAAGGTATTATATACCATTGCAAATAATATTATCATTCATAACAAAAATTATAGTTAAGTGTTAACGCTAAAATCGTAAATGAGCAAACTCAGTACAAATGGGTAAATGACAATACCGGGTCAAATTTCAAATCCCGACCTAAGTTGGCACACAAGTAAGCTATAGCCATGGGATGGGATCAACGTACCCGTTTTAGATTTGTGGAATTATTTAAAACTGGTTGGGGGCATCCCCAAAGGTTCGCGATGTGTCTATTTATTTTTCGTCTATTTTCTCAGGAACTAAACACCTTAGAAAAGGACAACATTACACTTTTAAATAATTTTACAAATCTAAAATGGGGATATTGATCTCATGGCTAATTTAGGTCTACTTATGTGCCAACTTTGGTCGGGATTAAAAAGATCCGGTATTGTCATTTACCTATTTGTACTGAACCTGCTCAAATGTTACATCTGACGAATGTAGTAAAACAGCCAAAGTAATAAGTACTTACGTTAGTTTAAAAAATGATACTGTCGATTATCGAGGAATGCGTATGTAAGTATACCTCTTAGTCCTATTTAGTCTTTTCTTTCCTTATCAATTCCACTATTACTCCTTTTAAGGTTTTCTACTGTCACTTTTTGCTCCGTACTTCCACTCCAAGTAAGATAACCCTTTGTATAGCATCCTCATCTGATGAGTTGCGATGGCCATTAGAAAAACTGCAACGCACAAGGCATACATCGCCGCAACGAAGCAAATGCTTGTACTGAAATTCATAATTTTTTAAAGAAATTAATAAGGCATATTGAGAATAATAATATTTCCTAATTCATTACAAAATACTAAATATCATCTACAACACGATTTAATGATTTCATTAAATAATTAGTACTATTATATCCAAAAATGATAATATCGACATGATATAAAATATAAGCATTAGTAAAAATTGGCATAATATGACACGTTTTGAATAATTTTGTAGGTATTATTTGTTGGAATTATGGTTTTATTTATTTACTAAGAAATGGAACCATAATAAAACCAGACTAAGACTGAAGTATTCTGAATAATCAATTTACCCAAAGTGATGATATGCATCAGGACAATTCAACGGCACCAAGAAAAAGCCATAGTCTTTTCCCTTGAACAGATACACAGGATAGCAGATTGAAGTAAGTGCCAAGTAAGTTGTATAGATAATCCACGCAGAACATGTAAACAGGAACCCAACGAACCAATACCTATTTTTGACACCTATGCAGCAATTAAGCCACACGCAGTGATGATCTCTTTTTATAATGGTTTTTTCGCAACTTCGACAATAGTAGTAATGGGGAAAGCTCTGACTCGACGTTTCACTTTCACAGGAGGCAATGTCGGCTACTAAAGTTTTAGTTTTGTATATTGTAAAAATGGTAATAGTAATAAGCATCATGGTGGTAACGTATTCTTTTCTGGTGACTTTCATTTGGGGCATTATCTCAAGCTCGAAAATCTAAATTGGGACACAACACACAAAAATTCCAATTATTGATGATACATTGCGATAACTATTTTCTAATTGCTAATTATAAAGAACAGATCTTTAGATCGAAATCATGTTAAAATTATTAAAAGATTAGTAGTATTTTCGTACTCCGGGGACATCGGGGGAAAGCTTTCGCGTACAAACAAATAAACGGAAAAATGTTATGACGGTCGTCTTACCAAATGCCATATAATAATTCCCAAAACTGTGAAGCAATAGTAGAAATGTCTGACATTGTTGCTTTTACGAAGTGATCGTCCAATCATTCGGATCAGAAACGGCAAGGATAGTATAGAGGCTATCGTCCAGCAAGGACCCCAAGTAGCCCAATACATCCACATGGGCAGAATTACCAGTGGTGAAATAATATCCACCGATAACTTCTTAGCACCACCATAATAAGGAACTCTCATTCTGTCAAAAATTGTGTGAAGAATAGCGTTCATTCTTCCAGGAGGAAATGGCCTTTCTTGTTTATTAAATAGTCTGCAAAGGTAAATGATAGAATTTATGTACAAAACTGAAAACAGAAAAATCATAAATCACGCATTGAGTATACATCAATGCATACATCCTTTCTTTGATAAATATTCCCTAATAATGAGTAATGAATAGTGATAATGAACTAAAGGAAAATCAAGATTAGAAACATTGTATAAATATAAATGTACCTGTCAAAAGAATCGTCAATGAGATCGCATTCACAGAAAAATGCCAATATATGTGTCCGCTCACCTTGAGCATTGACATATTCGCAGCAACATAAGTCATCCTCGACGATTGTTGGGTCAGTTACAGTTGATGTTGACATTTTGAAAAAACTGAAATCAAGAAAAATT
Source organism: Tomocerus nigrus (assembly GCA_019776505.1). NCBI lineage: Eukaryota > Metazoa > Arthropoda > Collembola > Entomobryomorpha > Tomoceridae > Tomocerus > Tomocerus nigrus. The sequence goes on from JABASI010002090.1 coordinate 7,504, forward strand.
GTCTTAAATACCATGATTTGATTGACTTGACACCATGCATTGAAGTAATATCAAATATTATAGTTACCGAATTAGTAGCTGTCAGCACGGAACAAGGAAAAAGTTGCAGTAGGGACGATGACCGAACTGGACCACTGGGACACTGAAACATGACAGTGATTGATGATTGATAGTCAATATTGTCCGCTGCCCAACGTTGCACTGATGAGATGACGTTTACAGTTGAAATTGACGTGATGCCTGACTTTGTTTGATGTCTTGTCTGCTAGTCACTTGTCTTGATAACTGATGACTGAAAATTAAATAACACAAGTTACAAGTGACAAGAAGTCTTGCAAGCTGTAACAAATGACAACTGTTTTTGTACCTTCGAAAGTCAAAAACAGAACAACAGTTTTGAAATCAAACTTTGCGGTATCTACTACATCATCCTTGTTTACACTTTTTTCTTCAAATCACTTGTCACTTGTGTGATGTGTGTGTGTAAGTGTAAGTGTAGTGTACTATAGGTATATTTTATGTGGAATTGTGGATATTGAAAATCATAAACTTGTAAGAATATCAGTAAATTGTAAATAGTAGTGTAATGATAATTATTTATTGTAAAGATGAAAGAAGTTTATACTTTCTTCATGTTATGGCTTGCTAAAAACTTAAATGCAGTAATGGTATGATAAATTAAGCATAAGCTGACAGCTCAAGTCAAAGTCATGCCAGGAATTTAGTTACATAAAACATTGGAAAATCAAGTAATATTGTCATAATTTTCAAAATTTGAGTATAGTCTGTTTATTGTTCATCAATGAATTTATATAGGCAATAGGTACTCGGTACAAAAATCCATAATTTGTAAATCTATCGCTTCTTTAAGTAATTTGCTACTTTGGGTTGGGTGGGCTGCTGGGATGCACAATAATATGCATAGGGAGGGATGTGATCAAATGTGATGTAAAATAAATGCTAAATGTAAATTTAGCTACTACCTAATTATGAATGATATAAATAAGTATCTATATCTATAACTATAACTAAAAGCCATAACACACAAACACAAAACACACATTAAATGATCCAGATTTAAGTAAAGTATATATTATAATAATTATTATATAGTTGACAGTTGATACTAATAGTAAACTGTTGGTCTGGTCATGTCAATTTTACTGTACCTACTTCTAATAATCTTTAGCACAGTTGTTATTATAAAAACAAGGTAAATATTAAAACTATTAAATTATTTATGGGTTGGTAAATAGATACCAGATGAAGAGTCAATCGAAGCCGTAAGTTATGTTTCAGCCGTGGAGCTTTAAAATACCTTCCTATATAGTATAAAACTGAAGAATAAAAAATCATTAAAAATGTTTGCTAAAATGTTTCGTAAAATGTGTCGTCTTTCCAATTCCAATTCTAGGTACACACGTAGACATACATACATATACGTAATTATATATTTGCACCTATCTATGTCCATGATTTGCACACTCATACAGTATATTTATAATAGGAGAGGCTTTTTCCTCAATCTCCGAAAGTGGACTGACTCTCTCCTGCCCACACGAAATATTATAACAAAAAGTGTACCTGCACGCAATTCTACGGCGTAGCTTTTAAAAATATTTCGAACAAATGTTTCCCAATGGGGTCTGTATTCACCCTTTAAAAAGACAAATAATTCGAAATCGGTTTGACCGCCAGGGCTGCGTATAGTTCCAATCGTCTCACGCAGGTAACTCTGCGGCGTGGGGTTTCAAAATATTGCGAAAAAATGCTACCCCAAAGGGGATTGGTCTCTTTTAAATTCAGAGGGTGAGTACAGCCCCTTTTGGAGTGACTGGTTTTAGAAATATTTTGAAAATCCACGTCGTAGAACTACCTGCTGAGTCGGATGGAGCTATTTTCAGCTCTGTCGGTCAAACCGTTATCGAAATATTTGTCTTTTAAATTTATAGGGTAAATACAGCCCCCTTGGGTAACTTTTTTTCGAAATATTTTTGTAAAATTTTGTAAAATTTCTGTAAAATTGCATGCTAAATCGAATGGAACTAGTTTCAGCGCTGTAGGTCAAACCGTTTTTGAAATATTTGTCTTTTTCCTTGCAGGTGTACTACTGAACCCCCAAGGGGTAACTTTTTAGCCCATTATTTTGCATTGGGATTCTGTGGAAATGGTGACTTAATTGAATTGTGGTGGTTTCAGGCTATTATAGTTGCAAATTCTGAAATATTTGCTGATTTTTGGCATTTTTTAAGTTTCATAAAAATTTTGGGCCAAGACTCAAATTTCGTAAATTTTATTAAAACTCACGTTTACTAATTTAGGCAAAAACCGGGTTTTTCGTAGCTTTATTCCTTGAGGCACAGGATTTCCCCTCCCTCACCCCATTTGGCATTTCCAAAAATGACTTATATTATTATGATAATTCATTTAGGACCCTCAGGTCAGGTACACTTTTTGTTACATTTCGTGTGGGCAGGACAGAGTCGGTCCACTTCCGGAGATTGAAGAAAAAGCCTCTCATAGGTAGGTACCTATATACACATAAAATACACTATACAATCTGAAGCCTAATATTTCAAAATGTTTATTTAAGATTTCAAAAATTTTGGACTCTTTGAGTTAATCGTCAAAATCAAGAAGTTCTATGATTTCATCATCTTGATAGTATTCGTAATCAGGTCCTCGTTGAGGAATTCCTAAAGAAGGGGCGCGAGGAGGGATAGCTGGAACTGGCCTATCAGGCGTCATTGAACATCAAAGAACAGGGCTAGGAGGACTTTCATCCATCGGCTCATCGGTCCCGAATCTCATCCTTTCATCGAAATCCGAACCATCGTTCGATTTACTGTTTGAGCTAGAGTCATTATCTCTATTCATTGATGCCCGAGTAGTAACTATATTTCTTGAACGCCCGCGCCGAGGCATATCATCTTCACTCTCATCTTCAGTTTCGTCATCATCGTCACTGTCGACAAACCTTTGTCCTGCGGCACTTGATTTAAATGAACGTCGGTTTTTAAGTTCTTCGTCATCTTTCCCCGATGTGGATTTATGCGTGGCATAAACATCTTCCGTATCAAATGTAGAAAGAAAATCTTCCTCATCGTCTACAAGAGGCTCCTCGGCCTCAGGAATCACAACGGGGTCAACATCTACCTCTCCCCTTTCTGCCCTAGCAGCTGCTTCGGCTATATCCTTTTCCACCGCTGCTTTCTCTTCTGTCAGGGCAAGTCCATACTGGACAGCGTAATCAGAAGCTTTTTGCCCTGGAAATTGCTATACAAAAACAATTTGATTGAATTTAATATCTCAAGTAGTTTTAATAATCATTTTAATTTTATCCACATTTCATACCTTAGCCACAAATTTTAGGATTTTATATTTGCTAAATTCCTTCTCAGCTCTGAGACCCCAAGAATAGCGGACGATATTTACGTCCGAGTCTTTTGATTCTTCCATTGCCAAGTACATCGCAGTAACATATTCCTATACATATTTACATATTTACAATATCACATTATTTATTTCAAAATTATTTTATTTTATATAGGATCAGCGAAAGCAAAATTATATTACCGATTTGAGATAGCGACGTAAGTCTTCAACTTTTTTAACACCAACTTCCGCGTGCAATTTGAGGTCCGTCATCATCTTCCAAACCACATCTAAAACACACGCGTACATATTCAATATTTTTGTAAATCCAATTACATTACGCCTTATATTATACGTAGGTACGTTTTTTAACCGATTTGAAATATAAAGTATAGCCAACCTTCTTCAATGCTTCGGTTCATCATAAAAATGCAAGATAAGACTAAGAAAAGTATAGTTCTTTTGTAATGTACTTCTGGAGGTCGATATGTAACACTATCACTGAGTGTCATGAAATACTTGCTCACAAGTACATAATTGTGAGATTGAGCAGGCTTTCCTCCTTTAGGACCCTCCAATCCTACGAGGGATATGCCGAAAATCTATTCGTTGAGACAAAGGAAAATGGCATTATTATTACAAAATATGATATAATAATTGTACTACGATGCAAGCAATGAAGGTACGGGACTCACTTCTTGAAAAATTGAAGCTAAGGCTTCCATTAATGGTTTGAAGTCCTTTGACTGTCCATTCATAGCGTGTTTGACAACTTCTGCTCTTTTCACTGGAATCTTTCGTTGTTGCATCAACAGGAAATAGAGAATGCTATTCTGGATCATTTCTTCCATGCTGCACAGTACACCTGCTCGATAGTCTATTTTAGGTGGTGATCCAGTTTTGGGTTTGCCTTTACTTTTCGATACAGAGTGCGTATTCGAAGGACCAGCGTAGGCGGAAGTGGATGCAGCTGATGTTAGAAGGATATTGGACGAAGCGCTATCTCCCACAACCATCGGTGTGCGGGGTGTCGGAGGTGGAATCAAAGATATTGGCGGTGTCGCCCTCCCATCCTCTTCGACATGCACAACAGGACATGGCGTTGGCGGCGGCTGGTCCATATTTAATCCAGACACATTGGACATTAAGGCTGTCAGTGAACTGGAAACTAAACTTGGAACTGTAGCCCCCAACCTTACAGTATCGAACCCGCCGGAATAACCGGGTGTTGGCGGAGGCCCCTCCTCATCCAAATACGGGGATACAAACATCGGGGTAGCTTCCATATCATCATCTTCTGACGGATGGCTTCCAGGGGTTGGCGGTGGGTCAAAGTCCTGCAATTTGACTTTCTTCTTCGCTTTTCCTCGTCCTTGACCCTTAAAGGATTTGCCACCTCTGGTTGCAGTATTAGCTCTTCTATTAGTTGCTGATGCAGAAATCAGCTCTTCCTCTGAATCCGACTAGAAATGCAATAAAATTAGTTAATACTAGCTGGAGCCCGTCAACTTTGACGGTGGGAGCAATTATATTTTTAAACAGAACAATTATGATTATTTGGTTGGGGAAATGTATATAATATTAAGAAACCATGGCATGACTGGGTCAAAATACTCTTAATAAAATTGACCATGTTAAATAAAAATGCGCGTATATGTCTCCCAACCCCAATGTTGACTCATTATGTTGACCCCCAATGTTTGCTCTCTATGTTTACTTCCTATGTTGACTCTTTTCCCTATGGTGGCTGTTTTAACATTGTATCAATGGTCATCTCACAATCTTCCCAACATAGGAAAGAGTCAACATTGCTACAAAGAGTTAACATTGCTTCAAAGATTCAACATTGGATAGAGGCAACATTGCTTCAAAGAGTCAACAAAGGGACACTTGGGAAAACCACACTGCTTCTAAAAGATTTAGCATTTAATAGTTGCAAAAGGTCCGGACAGACAGACAGACAGACATACAACTGTAAATTATTATATATGTTCACTCTTATTATAAGGGATAGTATAGATAACCTAGTCAGTTTATAGTTTATAGGCAATTAAACTACATAAAATTACACCACTTACCGAATCTGTGGATGAGTTTATAGTAGCGGGTGTTAAAGATTTTCTGGCAGCAGACCGTAAAGACCTTTGAGACATGTTTCTAGCTTCCACAGACAGCCAAAATATTAATTTCTATACAAGGTCCGGTAGTCGCAGTATACTCACTTTTTCTTGACCAAAATTAAATACCTAGTCAATAGTGATGAATATGAATAAAGGTGAAAAGAATTCTGCAATCATAAAAAAGTATCCTATTTATAAGTCAGTTGAATATAAACTTCCATTTTTACCTATGAAATTTCTGTTCATTAGTTTTATAGTAGTAAAAATTCTGTATATTCGTTAAAAGTGTAAAGCGTATGTACAAGACTCTTAGTATAATGGTAAAGTAAGGTTTGATCATGGTTTGATCAATTAATAATTTACCTACATAGGTCGTTTGTAGTTGAGACTTCAAAATAAATGTATGCACAGCGATTTTAAAATAAAAATAATCAAGTTATTTATTTGTTGACAAATATAGTTAGCTCAAATTCGTGAATAACATCTGAGCAGTTGAGTTGAACAAGAACTTCTAGACCAAAAGCAAAATCAGTCGACCCGCTAACCCGCTCTCTACCTAAATATCCCAAATCCCATTCATAGGATAGGAGAGTTTCTATTCCATTCCATTTTCTCACTATACCTCTTCTCCTCTCAAACATGTCCATCCATCCATACTCTCTTACTCTGTACATTGTTTTACTACGGTCACATTTTACCCACACACAGGAACAACGAACAACTAAACTAACAACAAATGGAAATGGATAGTTTTTGTGTGATTTTTGAAGTGTGGTAAATGAGAATACCATTATCTTCTATATACACAGCATTAGTGCGTACATATAAAAGCTTAAAATTAACAATTGGTTAAGTCATCATGTTTTTACATAGAATCGATCTAAATAAAAATATTCTTTATAGCGAAAATTAGCCGGTCGAAATGTCGGAGAAATTTTGGGCGATGGATAGTCCCTTGGGTGGAGCTATGTACTATACTTTACATGTAGGTTATCAGGAATGAAATTAAAAAAGCTTCTAATGCTTTACTGTTACCTGGTTAGTGGTGTACTGGTTAGGTAGTTTGGTAGGTACTCTAATAATGCTTCATAAGGATATAGTATATTAGCAAAAGCACTAATTTAACATTTGTAGTTACCTAATGGGCAATGTCCTATTTATAGATACTCCGTAGTTTCATAATTAGGACCCAACTATATAGGTACTCCACACATTATATCATAACACACCTAATTACATGAAATTTTTTCAAAAAATCATATAATAATAGGCTTTAGGTAGGTCGATAAACTTTCTTATAAACAGGAGATAATGTAGAATTTGCAGCTGCTATAAAATAATAGTAAGTATCTAATCGGTAGTTTATAGGCTGTATTATAAATTATAACTGTCACTGAGATAAAAGTTGAATACACTTTCTTTGCTTTCCGCATTCGTAATTCCCTAAGTATTTACCTACAGATAAATTAAATAGTTCGTATTTATATCTTTGAAGCTCTAGCATTTGCAAATTGGTTCAAGAATGCACAATTTCAAAAGAAAACCGGAGGAAGATGTAATTATCCCAGGCTCCCTTGAGGAGATCATATCTTCGGCAATCGAATCCAGCGACATTGATTCTACAAAAGAGCCAAACGAAAAAAAGCCAAGAATAGAATCTTTAGACTCCTTGATCCCATTACTTTTGGACAATAGTTACCAATTTAATTCTGAGTACGAAAATTTTCCCGCAGATGCGCCCCATTTGCTGCCAAATGTCAACTCAAATTTTTTGTCAACTGGATTTGATATATATCTTGGGGATTCACCAACAAGTACATTTGCTTGCATGGATTTTGGAGACTATGATATTGCCACCGAATGTGACATCAATATAGACGAAGAGTCCATTATAAACGAATTGAGTAAATTGGTTGAAGCTGTCGAAAGACAAAATGAGAAAGCAGAAGAGCTTCCATTAGTAAAAACCACTGACTATGAAGTTGTCATTGAGAAAATTCCGACTTGGTGCGTTTATTACGCAGACCAGAAGGATAACATGATTCCTAAATATTCTGGTGAGCTATATATATTTTGAAAGCTGGAATGCTTCAAACGGCAAAAGTACATTTTATTTTTTATACTTTCCATGAGTTAGATCTTAGATAGTAAATAATTCATCGATAATCCTGTTTGTGAAGTAACGAAATGTAAATATTTCAGAGTACGGAAAAAAATTCATTGCAAATAAAAAAATAAACTCGAAAATCTCTTGCTGGTTTGGAGATATCACCAGCTTAAAAGTGGATGCTATTGTCAACTCCACGACATTTAATTTCGGTGGTGACGAGGGTGGTTAGTTTCTCTGAATATTTATTCTCATTATTGTTAGGGTTTAACTGTTGATTTTTAAAAAGTATGAATTTTTTAGTCGATAAATGCATTCACACTGCAGCTGGCGAAAGATTGAAGCAGCAATGTGATCAAAAACTCTCTGAAATAAGATTTCTGGATGTGGGAGAAGCAAGCATCACTGATTCTTTTTCTCTACCATGCAAATGTATATAAATTATTAGTTCATGATGAGGTTATTATAAAAAGATTTAGTTCTTATTGTTGACTACTCAAGGAATTAATAATTGTATCCCGCACTGAAATATGTAGATATTATTCACACCAATGGACCATGCGGGGATGTTCCCAGGTTGCTATCAAAAAGCTACCAAAAGTGCATGAACATTTTATTGGAGAAGAATCTGAAAACCATTGTGAGTGACTTTTACAAAAACGCATTTCTGCATTTTAATTACCTAATGCGGTAAAGGCAGAGCAGATTTAACCCTTTTAGTCATTCCTTAAAACATTATTGGGTACTTGGGTAGTAACAGATACTACTTTTGTTAATACCACCATGCATTGCGTTATTTTTCTAATTGAAACTTCAATAGGCTAACAAAATTGAATCATGGATGTATATTTTGAAAAGTAGTAGTTTAGGTATTTGTAATCGAGCAGCTAGAATATATTATACTAGTTTTACATCTTGATTCCTATATTTCATGAAAAGGCCTTTCCTTGCATCTCTACTGGCAAAAAAGGTAATGGGTATTCTTGATCTTTACTTCTACGTTCATTTAGTTTTCGTATTAAATGTCGCTAGTTTTTCTTTCGCCATTGATTATTGCAGGATATCATCATGCAAGTGCTGCCAGAATAGCCTTAAGGACGATTCGATACTATCTACGTCATGATATAAATAACAAGGTGATGTGTATTTTTGCCATTTCTTTAATGAATATCCCAGTTTAGTAAAACCAAAAAAAAACGCTGTCCATAAATAAGCAAATAAAAATATCGTTTTTCTTGATAGATCGATCGAGTAATACTGTGCCTATTTAACGAAGTGGATATTTCTATCTATTTGCGTTTAATGCAGATTTATTTCCCCGTGTGAAGCAAATGCGTGCTTATTTGCATCGCATTGATTACAAAAGCATCCATTGTTCAATAATGTATATTTAATGTAAACAACACTCTCTTAAATAGCAGCTAACTCTCTTAGTAGTTAATTTAAGATATTAATGTGTTTGAGACGACCTATATGAGGTTCAATTCAATTGAACTTTAAGTTAAAATAAATTGAATAAAATATTATTTTTAAATATTATTTTTAAACTGCTGAAAATTGACTATTATTATTATACCATACACCTGCCACAAAATTTAGAATACAAGTCGATTTTATTTAGCTCGCCTCGGCTATGAGTTGTACAATCAAAGTCCATATTTTATATCATATATACAAACACATCTGTGCGAATTAACTGCACACACTTTACCTATATTTCCTGCTCTTATATACTTTATCTTGTACAGAGCTTCGAGGTTTTGAACTGATAATGTAGGTATACTTAAATCTAAATGAAAATGCAGTAGCTATTTCAACTTCCTATTCTAAAGTCAGCGTTGTATTGTAACCATTTTCTTAGCAAGTTAACTACCCTTCTACAATCAATTTATCGATTAATTTCCAATTTCTACTACCGACATACATATACCAAATGAAGGCACGTTATTCCACATTAATAAGAAAACATTTATACGATGAAAGCAAAACTAACATTCTTTGCAGGGCAGGTATACTCGGCTCGAAACTAGAGTATGACCATTGACCACACCATGCACCATATTCGTTACTCATTTCATTGCTATTACTTACTATTACTGTATTTTCAATAAATACACAGACTATTCAATAAATCACGATTTTTATCAGCACCTGTCGAATATTAGGTTCGACTGGTTCGAGTGTAAAGTATGATTTACTGAATATAATAGTATTATAATCATAGGATATCGGTGTCAGTGCTACTAATATAAATAATATTTTATAATGTATATCTTTGTAAATGTGAATAACCATAATCGCACAAATACTTCACATCAACATCCCATTCTAAGACAAAGATGCAAAAGAAAATTCTAAGCTAGATAATAATGCAATGTGATTTTCTTACTACGAGAAATCCTTAGAAAATGGAAAAATTGTTTTTACTGTGCATGCTGTTTTATTTTATTTCCTCTCTCACTTTGTTCATAGCTATCAATAAAAAAGAAACTGTAGTTATAATGGATGAAAAATTTCATATCCCCCAAAATCAAAAATACTGCAATGGAAACTTTCAGGTATTCCTCTCTTTCAACTGCATCTAACTGTTTTTCAGCTTACCTGCTTGTAGGAATAAAGGGATAATAATAATATTATTACACCTTCAGTGGGATCCTAAAATCACTACACTGCCCGGACTTTATTTGGTTACCACTGGAATCATCAAATTCCTTGAAATCGTTTCCTTTCGGAATATACCATGCAGCATTTTCAATTTGAGGCTTTTTAACTTATTTTGCAATGCTGGCAACCTTATCCTGTTCTACTTAATAATTTGTAAAAAATTTCCAGTAAGTATCTAATGGCCTTTTCACAAAATAATTGATCACTATATATTAGATTTACTAAAATTGACAATTTGTATTTTTGTTGGATGTTCTGTAGGGTTTACCAGAGGCCAAGAAGTTATTGTCCATGTTGAATTTGTCGTTATTTCCATTGCTGTATTTTTTTACTTTTCTATTCTACACAGAACCACTATCTATATTTTTAGTTCTGGCAATGCACTACCTGTGGATGACAGAAAAATTCTTTGCATCATCCGTAATTGGTTAGATCAGATGAAATATAATTTAAAATATTTACGATCATGCTAAAACTAATTACAACTGCTAATAATTGAATTGATTTCTTTTGAGAACAGGAGGTTTGTCCGTACTGACGAGACAAACGAATATTGTCTGGGTATTTTTCCATGGAGTAATGACTTTGCACGACACTGTAAGCAAAACTATAATTTTTGAAGACGCGATGGACAAAATAATGTGGATTTTGTGGATATGTCCTTCAAGAATGTGTCCAAATCAAAGTCAAAAAGATATAAAGATTGAAAGCGAGATGGGAAGGAATTTCTCTGTAAAATATCTGCAAATAATTCCTACTTCTTATAACAGGCGATCCACCAAGGAGGACAAAATTTTTATTTTACTGCAACTGTTGAAACAGTTTACAAAGAAATGCACTGGTTACCTCTTAGTAGGATTGGCTTTTGCAACATTTGTATTTTTTAATGATGGTATTGTTGTTGGAGATCGAGAGGCCCATAAAGTGAGTTTCAATTCTACGAAACTTCTATATTTCTCTCTTTTTACAGGCTTTTTCTGTCTCCCTATTATTGTCAATGGACGTGGAAAGAAAGTATTTATGTTTATTCGTACTCACCCCCTGATAGCTTTACTGACTTCTGTCATAGTGTTTCTGAGTGTCCATTACAATACAAAATTTCATTACTATAATATTGTGGATTCACAAAATCAGCACCATATCGTTAATATACTTTTCAATCAAGTGAATGATTCCTATGTGATTCGTTATATTCTAATACCATTTTATGTGTATTTCGGCTTTTTCATCATTTACTGTCTTTTAGAACACAATTCAGAATTTTTTACAATTACATTTAGTTGTGTTGTGTTACTCAACCTAATTCCTCAACTTTTACTTGAATTTCGCTATTTCATTCCAGCTTTCCTCCTCTTCCGACTAAATATAGATGTTAAGGACTGGAAAGATTTAATTTATGAGATAATTTTATTTTCTGTTGTGAATGCAACTGTTCTTTGGATATTTCTGTGTGAGCCTGTAAGTTTCGATTCAAATGACCCAGATAGTCAAATTATTATATGGTGACTGGTAGTGGTGAGGTAATAAGCTATTATATATCTTTATCTGTTCATGGAAAATGCGAAGCATTTTATTTCTTTTTGATCAAAAATTAAAATAGGAATGTAAATAAAAAATATTTTTATAGTGTTCTTGATTTTATTTCTTTACCCAGCACAAACAAGTACATTATACTATCTGCATACATAATATCGAGGGTGAAATTCCAAAAACTTCTATGGATTCTTAAAAATACTGATCAACAGCACAGTGACTTTAAATAATATTTCTTGCACAAATCACATTTACTAGTTTTGTATTTTGCATAATAAATACTTTATTCCGGGCAGCATGTACGTATTACTCAATTATTCCATTCTATTACATTTCTACAGAATTATTACTTTTGACAAACGCATCTATTTACACTCACCAACAATAATTTACAATTTCCACAACATCCTGATGGCATTGGCAAGTCCTACATCAGTGTACGTAAAATAGAAAAGACCCCCGAGTGTCATTGCGCTAAGCGCATATACCAAAGCAACACCAATTTTTGGGATGGCTGAACCGAAGACAGATTCTCGGACGTAGTCGACAACAATGGCTTCGATTCCCCTGCAAAAAGAATATTGCAATTTTATAAATTGACTGTCAAATACAAACGATGAAAATTCATCCTTTAATCCTTTTTTAATAACAAAAATTCGTTACTGCGTGGTCAATTCTTGAAATCTACATTATTTTTTATTCTAAGCATAATTTATGCACAGTTTGCACTGATGTGTGTGACCTTACCAATGAGAATGAATGGTGATAGTAAAAGCCATTAAATAGTCGAGTGCTGGGGTTGGGAACATCAAAGCTAGCGGTATTACAGGAACGAGAATCCCCGAGAAAATTTTCTCTGCTGTCCATAACGCAACATGATCCCCGCTGGATGAAAAGCGAGCTGGTTGAAGTGACAATTTTGATGGTAATAATTTCTTGTTGTGGGAATCCGATAGATTTCCCAAAATTGCTGGAGCTCCTTTAGAAATCTGAAGTGAGCTAAAGGATTTCAATGTGACTTTTCCAAAAGGGTTGCCGGAAGCACCTATCACATTTTTTGTAAAAGATTATGTGCCTGCTTTAAATTATGTGTAGCTTTATTTCACCTAAAATTCAACATTAAACTAATAATCAGTAATTAACTTGAAAATTAAAATTTTAAATACAAAATATGACATACCCCTGGCAAGAACTAGCCGACTGAGTAGATAGCTCATTTTTCAACCAAATTTCAGATTCTTGAACTTTCTGCGGGTCGAAGGTCAAAATCTATTACGAAGATTACAATGCTACTACACAAGCAACACTGTAGAACTACCCTGTAGACTTAAATAACTGTAAAAATTGAAATACTTCACATAAAAATGAAATTTTAGATGTGCTACACACGGGCAGCGTATGAGATAACATAGGATTCGAACGGTAGAGCGAAAAGCATCCAAGATCATCTAAAACGAAGCAATTAGCCCCGTAGCCGTAGCTAATGAGTTTTACAATCTCATGAAAATATTCGTAAACTATTAATTGCCATTAAGATTCATTCATAGGTAGTTTTTATTTTATTTCCAAAATCTTCATTTATTAGACATATAAGATACAATTTTTTTAATGATTAAATCCTAATATAATGTACGTTTATTGTATTTTATGCGACCTTTAAATATATATTTGAGCAAACTTTTTATGTTGATAGTTTCAAATTGCATGTTCAACTAACTAGTCCAACTCATCCTATTCTACTCTAACGCATAACATCAGGATTCAGCATTAGAATCAAATTGGTAATCTATTTAGACCAACCTGCGGCAAAGTCCCATAGAGATTTTTGAAAATGAAAAGTGGGTCGACCGTGAGGTTAAAAATG
>JABASI010002091.1:0-21162 GCA_019776505.1 Tomocerus nigrus
AAAAAAGAATTACATGGACTAAAATTATTAAAAAATAAAATATCGTCGACAAGCCCCCTAGAGGGAAACCTCTAGATTCAGATCATAACATCCAAAACTGTCCCACTGATACAGGGGACCTCAAATCGTATCAATTGGATTGGGGAAGCCAACCTTAAGTAATATGATAGTGAAAAATATTTGTATTTCGGAAATACCATTAATAACGATGATTTTATAGCTTGTTTCTGGATAGTAATTTTCTATAATTCTTGTTTGTTTTATCCAGTAATGTATCACTATAATGAAAATAATAAATGATAGATAATTTACTTAGAAATATGGTACCGATTAGGATATTTCATTTTGTTACCATCTGGAGTTGCAAATTGTGTAACGGTTAGTCCTTCCATATCGCAAATCGTGGATATTAAAACGAGACTGTCGCTTTCTTGTCGTTGCTCCATAAGAGTTCGGACAAGATAGGCATTTCTTTCAAGACTTTGAACATTGTGAAGAAGAAATTGATCTTTGTATCCTTGTTTCACTAATTTAGCTATATCCATTTTTCCAGGGGCCACCAATAGAATAGGACATTGTTGGTGATCAAATCCAATTATTGTATGTACTCCTACTTCAGTAATTGCCTTTGGGCTTTCGACACTGAAAATGGATTGCAATTTTATTTCATCGGACCATTTGATGTACTGCAACAAAAATGTTTTCGAATCATAAATTCATTTTTAATTAGATTAAAACTCTCGAGTATTAATATACAATGATCCTCATGTCTAAACTTTAAGGATAACTAGACATTTGAATATTATAATTTTTGCAGTTAAGATAGTTAAGAATAAGAATTCAACGCTTACTTTTCTAAACATTTCTTCTGCACCTTTTAAATTGAGATTCCGTGCTGAAAAAAAGATATTGCTTTATATCGGTATTACAATGAAACACTTTGTTTAATCGTTATGTCGCAATTACAAGAAACGTTTCTCTATTATCTTTATATAGGTGTCCGGTGTATTGTTTAGAGATTATATTATTGCTTTGTATTATATTGGATTACCATGAAGCCATCGTATCAGATTGGCATTGTTCGTAACTTCCTCACATAAGTTAAGGTCTTCCAACTTTTCTCGCAACTGAAAATGGTCACATTTAATTTTGACATTTTCATCTTATTTCACATATACGGGATTATTTATTTGATAATTTTTATTGATAGAGAATAGAGACTAGAAATGCATTTTACTGTATTTATGCCGACGTGGGTACAAATTATCACAAAAGAAATTTTTTTTTAGATTTTAAATAAACTTTGTTCACATAATGATATTCAAAACTTACCTTGTTGATCAGCTCTCGTTCTTTATCATTTAATCGTCCCATGATATTGTAATTTATTGATGTTGATGAACAAATTGTATTATGGGAAAAAGCTATAGTGAAACGGAAATCAACTGACAGAACAACAACACAATCTAATAATCTGGTGCTAAATATAAAACTATCATGCAATTATGCATGAAAATTTTTGACACAGTTTTAAATAGGAGTTGTCTCTTCAGAAGATATTCGATTTCTGTCAAGAAATCCTTTGTAAGGATTGCTTTTAACATATTGTTTTTCTTACATCATGCAGTTTATACAATAATAGAATATGAAAAACAATGTGTATGCATCAGTAAGTAATCAGTAATGCATTTTTTTTTGCTGGATGGATATTTTATTCTAGTTTCTAATTGGCTGGACATAGGCAACCAGTTTGGGTTGAAATTTTCTCATAATGCCAATGTAAAGGAAACAAAACAGGGTTTGCGTAAACAGTATTTTGTCCATCTTGGAAATTCTGTTGATAATGGCCTGCTAATTGAGTGTAGGTAGGTACAATTAAATTCCCTTTTTATGTATGCAAACCAGTTCCAGTTGGATTACACCGTCTTGCTTTAATCGTACATTTTTTGTAAAAATCTAATAGTAAATATGTGAACTTAATGCACAATACACCAACAAGGTTTTAGGAAGCCGATTTAAAGGAGCTTAAAAGCAATAACAGAAGAAGTGTGAGATTATTATTAATAACGCTGATAAAGTAATAATAGCTGCGTCATTGCATTTGCATACGGTTTTCTTTTCCTTGTTTGTCAGAACTACAATTTTTAATGGTTCAGAATATTATACACATTATGCACATTGTTATTGTTAATAGCTAAACCTGAGGAATTTTTTGGTTGGATTGATTTCCACGCTGTTGAGTAGGTTAGTTAGTTAGTTCGATTTATTCTAGGGTCAAAATATTCCACCCAATATAAAATTAAGAATCAGTAGGCTCAGACAAGCTTAAGGTATGTAAATGCTCAGGTAAGTACAAATTATCTTAAGTATGTACGTTCAGATACAGAAGATTCCCAAGCATACGGATTGTAAATCTATAATCCATAATAAATCTTAATGGGATGTTTTACTCTCAGTTAATAATGTAAAGTTTAATAAAGGCTAAAAGCACTGATGTTTACTACCACATAAATGCACACAATTAAATTGAGTCACAAAAATGTTTACCTATCCAATTAAAAAAAATGTAACCAAATAATACTATTATAATTCCGGTAATTATAAGCACATTATTAGTACACATTTTTTAAGGCACAATTTAAGTGAATGTAAACAAGCTGTGCACAATACAAAACAATTTAGCAATAACCAAGTTGTGTAAAACTATTTGCATGTAACTAATTACCTACGCCCATCGTAGCAGAAATGTTGAAAATGACATGTATTTATTTGAAAAAACCATAATGTTCAGTAAAACTGTATATACCTGTATAAATAATATTACTATATGTATTTATGTGATGTACGAAATTCAGCTTGAATCAGAAAATCCTCGAAGTGGTCAAAGAATGAATGATTGAAGCAAAAATTAATTTCATATGCTACAATAGAGTTTGCTTAGAGCAAACAGTTGAGAAGGAGTTCTTTTAAAATTTTGTACATAGTTAAAAAATTTCCATTTTCAAGTTAGGATTTTCTGCAATTAATGACTGCCTCTCTTTTTTGGAATGCACTCATCACATGTAGGAAGAATCTGCAACTCACAAATGCAATGTAATATGTATCTTCAAACAATAATTTTGTAAATTAGTTTGTAACAATACTCACATCAAAATCATCAGGCAAAGTTCCACCATATTTCTTTGGCAATGATTCTTTTGGGGCTAATTTTAATAACGCTTCTTCCCATTGATGGCGATTTGATCCATAAATTTGTACCTTTGCAAGCGTCCGCTCAGAAAGAAATGGTCTTATTAGGTTCCAAAACAGTGTAAATACCGTAGGAGCTATTTATTATAAAACAGTTCTAATGTGCCTTCATTTTTATAGTAAAATGGATGCGCTACAAATTTTAGCAATATATTTCTGCAGTTTTAAAAAATTGTGTTAATAAGTATGTACCGTTTATAATAATGACTTTGTGGAGTGTCTCTGGATAAAACGTCTATTACAACAAACAAGCGTTATAATAATAAATATGGGGGGTCATTTGATTTGATTGTTTATTACTATTACAAATGGATTTTTTAAATAAACTACATACCTCAACTATTTTAGCACCCTCGAGGACAAAAGTTACCACTATTGAATTAAAAAAGGATTTTTTTTAAAACCTATATACAAATATATTTGTTGAAATAAAAATGTACAATAAAATTCATTTTCTTACCATCAGTAGAAATGAATTGTCTCCAACTTAAGTTTTCGAAATCCCCAATTGAGGACAACAAAACGATATTGTCAGTCATCTGGCGTTCAGCCATCAAGCGCCTGATAAAGTATGCATTTCTCTCTAGGCTATGGATATGGTTAATCATAAGTTCTTTTTGGTATCCTTCCCTCATTAACTTCGCTAGGTCCATTTTCCCAACAGGGTGCACACTAACTGTTCATAACCAAACATTTTATTTCTAACAGAAAGCTATCATTGTTTCTGTGTATGTATACTTGTTTTTCACTAGGAAAGATGTAAATGTATATGTATAAATCCTTTTTTTTAAATTATTGTTTTATTGCTTGGCATTCCATCGTAGTCGTATCCACAGAATGCATGACAGTGAACCTCTGAAACTTCTTTCGGGACCTTAAGGTTGAAAATTGAGTCTAGTTTAATTTCATCGAACCATTTTATGTACTGCAAAATAGAAACAAACAAGAATAAAAATTATTTTAAGTCAGATTGAATGAAAGCAATAATAACAATGGTATAGGGTGTATATTACTACTTTCTAGCCGAATAATTTCCACTTACATTTCTGAACATTTCTTCTGAATCTTTTAAAACATGATTCCTTGCTAGAAAGACAATAAAAAATGTACTTTCATTTTCAGACTTAAAAAGCACATTCATCTGAAGAGGTTCAAAATTATCGTTGACAAAACTCACACAGTAAATAGAATTTAGAGCAATTGCCAACAAAATTGTATTTTTGCATGAATAGAATAAGGTAAATACTATAATATGGCGAGTTTAATTTTACGCGTTTTAAGTATTATTAAATTATGTCATGAAAGAGTCCAAGACATTTTTTTCGATAAAAAGGTTTGCACAAACACCTGACCAGACGTCAAAGGCTGATATGGAACTCGAAATCATTGTTTAAGAATAACTTATGCAATTGAATCCTTTTGCCGAAAAAAGGAGTCTCGGATATCTTTCATGGTTTTGAAAATATACCTCTGATCCAGCGTATTAGATTTGCATTACATAATGCTTCTTCACATAAGTCAAGGTCTTGCACATTTTGACGAAGCTGCAAATGTATGTGTAAAACTATTAGTGATCAAAATTCAGTTGATACGAAAACTATGAAAATTAAAAAGCTGAAAGATATTACTACTATAAGAATAACCTAATTGCAACTTGAGTACCTGCATGGAATGAGTTTAAGATGTTTTTAGTAGATAACTTAAATTACTGACCTTATTAATGAGTTCTAATTCGTTATCCTTAAATGACCCCATATTTGTATCACCTTTAAGAATTTTGATGTTGAAATTTTATGTTTTAAATAGAAGACTATAGCAATAGTAGGAGTGGGGCAGTGGGAGTAGACTGAAAGCTCGGTGATTTATAAATACAATTTAAATGCAACCTATTTCATGGATTTTCCATTTCTGTTACATTGTATATTACGTTTTTGTGGGAAACTATGCTTTTGCTATTTTCATATTCGCTGGATATTCAGAGGTGATAACGATGCATATGATGTGAAAAAGGCAGTATTTCTGTTTATTGCGTTTTCTGCTGTTCTGTACAGCAGTGTACCTGAATGTAAAATAAAAGCAACGCGGAGGAGCTATTAATTAGTATTCTTACAATAGCAACTTTCTGGAATAGTTAGTTGCTGCAAATATTTACACGCATTTGTGCTCTTTCCACACAAACTTGCTTGCGGTTTATATTTGTAAAAAAATGATTATTGCTTTGTACACCACCAACTTATAATATTTTATGTTCTCTCACGGACTCCCATCACTATAATCTCAGCAGTAATCATTTCTTTCAATTTTAACAATGTAAATTATAATATGACTCCGTTGCATGTTGTGATCCACTGACTTTGAAATGTCGTACTTATGGGTTAAGTTCAACTAGTTGAAGTAACAAAGCAAAACGATTGTTATAAGGGCAAATAAGCTAATAAGGTAATATTATCGGTAGCTCCATAATGATAATAATATATTATGTGATTTCTTATGTAAGTCTACTGACACAAATCTTGCATATTAAGTATGTGTAATCTCGACACGCTACGCCGTCTTTTTTGTGAAATACACGGAAAACTAAATCAGCAAAGGATTTCTAGTGGTTTGTAGGAGATAGAAATATATAATGGCATTTGGTAGCAAGTGCCGCTGCTGCAAACGCAAGCGGATAAAAATACAGATAAAAAATCAAGTGAATTCCTAAATGTAACAAGATATCCATTTTCTAGTGTTTATATTATGATGAATTAGTATATCTTTGTAAATCATTATTGCAATAATAATAATTTATTAACTGCTTCAAAATGAAGATGCCTGAAGACACAGTAACAAAATTCAACAAGTATAATAATATAATGTAAAGATGTTTAAAAATATTTAAGAACAAGAGTATGCTTTAAATAAATGATTCTGCAACAAAGACGAATAGTGATAATAATGAAGAATAGGAAGAATTTTAAAAAGGATTATATCTTTATTTATGTTTTGAAATGTGCACAATAATAATCTAGCAAAAACTTAATAACCGCCTCTTTTCTTCGGGATACAATCCGGAATTTTTGGAAGAATCTGCGATTCAATTACAGTAAATATTTGCAAAGAAATAATTATAATTATGCTGCATATTAATTGGAAAATCAATAAAAAAAAATAAAAATATTTTGCTTCAAAATTAACTTCCGTGTAAATAAAGTATACTCACGTCAACATCATCTGGTAAAGTTCCGCCATATTTCTCTGGTAGTGATTCTTTGGGTGCTATTTGTAGCAAAGTCTCTTGCCATTGCTCACGATTTTTTCCGAAAAGCTGAACTTTGCCTATTGTCGCCTCAGAAAGAAATGGTCGGATAATTCTCCAAAGAAATGTAAAAATGCTCGGAGCTGTGTCATCATATTATTGATAAGTAAAATCTCTATCCGACAAAATTAAATAAATTTGTATTTGTATTTGTGCGTATTTTTGAAGTTTGAAGCTTACCGTTGATAACAATGAGCTTATACGCAGTTTCAGGGTAATTCGCTTCAAAACTTTTCAAAAATGTCACCATAAATTGTATCACTGATTAATAAGAATAAAATTAGAACAGAAATAGTGCAGATTGGATTGATATCATTAAATTCTCGAGTTATTTTGATAAAATTTCACTTTGTACCGTCTTTGGATGCTAATTGTCCCCAGCTTAAACCTTCCATGTCAAAAATTCCTGTGTAGAGTATCATAGTATCACTTTTTTGTTGTTCAGCCATAAGATTTCGGATGAAATAAGCGTCTCTTTCAAACAATTGCATAACGTGGATCATTAAACTTTCTTTATGCCCTTCCTTCATCAATTTAAGGAAATCCATTTGACCGATGGGGAACACAATAATTGGATTTCCGATAAAATCCAGTCCTGAAATTGGTTGAACAATAGCATCAGAAACTGCTTTTGGGACTTCGTGTTCAAAAATAGACCCTAATTCTACTTCGTCGAACCATTTTATATTCTAGAGCCAAACAAACATCATTACGAATTACTTTTCCAAATAAAACTGAAGAAATAATAGTAATTATTTAGAAGTTTTTTAATTGTTCCTTTATCAAGAATTATTCTGACACTATACGAAGATATTTATTTAGGTTATTATTAGTGCATTTTTAAACAATTTTTGATTGGCTCACGTTTCGAAACATTTCCTCAGCATCTTTTAGGCTATGATTCCGAGCTGAAAAGAAGTGGAAGTTTTTTCACATTATAGTACAGGAATTACAGTTAAATATATATATAATTATATAAAACTATTATTGTTAATTAATTTAACCCTCAAAGGAAGAAGTTGGGTTAAGTCTATGGTTTCGCGTTTGAATACGTAAAATTTATACAATAATACATACCTCTAATCCAGCGTATCAGGTTGGCATTAATTAATACTTCGTCACATAAAGCAAGATCTCGCACATTTTCACGGAGCTGTTATAAATCGGCATTAAAATCCAAAAATTAGGTTATTTTTGCTCAAAGTGTACGTAAGCGTTTTAGACTCAACATATTAACTATTATTATAAAAAAATATTAAAATAGTTATTATAACTGTAAGTTAAGTTTTATTTCAAATATTTCATAAATAAATTGCCTTGAATATTAAAATATAATTTCTAATTACTGTCAACTGTACTAAACTAACATGTAGTGTACGCTGTGAGTGACCCAAAATTGGCTTTATGCATTATGCATATAGGTACCTATACAAAATATTTGTTACTCCAACATTGTAGAATTACCTGCTTAATCAATTCCAATTCCTTTTCGTTTGGTGGTCCCATAACCATAATGTCCTTTAACATTCGGGGCAAAAAGTTGTTGTGATATGCGAAGGTCACAGTGTATCAGTAGTTTCTGAACAAGATTTGAAACACACAGCCAACTATGCAAGCAATTTTACACTTCTCAACTACCTATTTTAATTTGATAATCAAATCCTTCTTTTGTGAGATAATATTTCTTGGGTCTACTAAAATGTGAATTTTGTTTATGATGCATACAATAGTAAATAATAGTAACAACCAACAAGAACAACTAACGAATGACTAACATAATATGCAACCTCATCCCACACTGGCAATTGTAATTAGCAATACTTTATCTGGATTTATTTGTTACAAGCTAAATATTTATTGGTAACAGGAAATATTTTGCTTTTGCTTCGTTTATATTTTGCCAGTGTAATTAATTAAAACGAAAGTTTTAAGTAACTGATGTTTATCATTTTCTCACAAAAAAAGTAAACAGTAAAGAGGAAAATATTATTATCATCTTATAAGTATTACTGCTTGATCAAGGAAAAGGAATTAGGCAGATTCATCCCAAACGCATTTTGATGAGGAATTGGTGCACTAGTTTGATAACGCATAATACAGGGTGGTGCTGAAACAATGACCCACACTTTGACCCTTAATAACTTCTGAACGGAGAGAGGTACAACAAAGTATAACAGAGTTCGTTGGAAAAGCCACAAAATTTGCAACAAAAATTATTGTAAAAGTTTTGGTGGCAAATCACTTTCACTGAGTTGAAATTATGGACTACGGAATAATATAGAAATTGGGATGCTAGAATTGATGATAGAATTGACTTCATCCTCGTAGCGCTGACCCTTCAAAAATTATTAAGTGTGGAAATGAGAATTTACCATTTAGCCACATTTTTTCTACCCTTTTCCGCTTTCCATAATTTTCACCCAGTGAAAGGGATTTGCCACCAAAACGTTTAGCATAGTTTTTGTTGCAAAATTTTGTGGTCTTTTCAACGAACTCTGCCACATTTTGTATCTTTTTCTGTTCGGAAGTTATTAAGGGTGAGTCATTGTTTCAGTACCATCCTGTATGCCTCAATGAGAAAAGTTCCCTGCCGTGAAACTTTCGCACCCAATATAATAATTAATAAATAACTATGTTATAACCATGTCTTGAAATTCTCACATACTTTTAATGTGTACAACAGACCAGTAAAAGGTGAGTACTGGGTACCTTTTCTTTCTTTGAGTAATAACAAGTATTACACCTTCTCAAAGTCTCCTGGAAAATTATAATTCTGGGAGTACAGGTTTTTGATGCAAATTACTTTTTTTCTTTTCTTTAAAACCAGAGCTCTGATGAATATAAATGCATTTATTTTCGCACACTCATTCTTTAACCATGCACAAAACCTAACTGGTTAACTTTGTTCGGCATTCAAATAAAATCTCAATTAATGAAGGGCAGTTAATGCAAACTCAAGGATTTAATCTTGAGACTTTGGCAGAAAACCCTCTATATAGGTTACTACTATGAATAAATCTCCATTTTAATTACAATTATTGTTCTCAATTCAGTTATTTCAGTTTAAGATACTTAATTCTACTTCAAATAGGAATAATATTTATTATTTTCTTTCGTTTTACAAATAATAGAATGCTATATACATGTATACTATACCACATACTGGAAACTACATTTGAAAAGCAAATCCACACTGAAAATGTGCTATCATTCGCATAAAGGAAAAAAGATCAAGAATCGAAATATTTTCATGTCTTGATTGATGGTATAATATTTTGAGCAACTTATTTTTTAGTAGCTGCCTCTTTTCTTTGGGATACAATCAGGAATTTCTGGAAGAATCTGTATCAACAAAAGACATAAAAAATATGATGTTATTGATGGAAGGCAAATGTTTTTAGATCGTAGTGCAGATATAAAAAAATAATTGAGCTAAATGTACCCATTTATAAAAATTGCATTTTAAGTTGTAAACTTACATCAACATCATCCGGCAAATATCCGCCATATTTTTCAGGTAGTTGTTCTTTACTTGCTAGTTTGTATATGGCTTCTTGCCATTGCTCACGGTCTTTTCCAAAGATTTGAATTTTATCCATTGTTGCCTCAGAAAGAAATTGCTTGAGAATACTCCACAGTATGGTAAAAACTCTGGGAGCTGTTACATAAACAATATACAAAGTATAACCTTTATGGCATTGAATATGTACCTGGCAAATATGTTAATTTACGCAGTCAGATACGCAGTGAGATTCTGCACAGGAAATGTTTTTTAGTGCCTACCGTTTATGACGAGGATTTTGTTGACCGTCTCTGGATAATTTGCTGTTGGATAAAAAGAGTATAACTTTTTAGTAGAAATATTACGTCAATCAGTTCTGTATCTTTTTTTAAAGATAGGACTGATAGGAGTTACCTTCAAAAGTTTTCGCCAAATTCATAATATGTTGTATGACTAAATGACAATAATAACAACATCATATTAATACAGCTGCTAAAAATACAATTTCTTTAAGATTTAAGAAAACATTGACACACACTTACCATCGGTGGAGGCTAGCTGTCCCCAGCTCAAACCTAATATTGTAATACAATAATTAATTTAATAATCAATTAAATATTTTGTAATACGAGTATTTCCGATTTACATGCATTGCGTGGTAAAACATTTTAGTTATTGATCAGAAAACAATTTTTTGAGGTAAAGTAATATAGGATTGAAATATTGGAAAAATCTATTTAGGGAACAAATCCACAATTTTAGAATATTTTGAGCCGAAATTTTGAGGAGATGATGAATACAATACACAAAAATATGGTTATTTTCCAAGGATCACAAAATGTATCAAAAATTGCAGGTAAAATAACTGATATCTTTGGAACCATTCGTTTTTTAGAAAAAAAATATTACCTTCCATATCAGCAATGCCCGAAAATAAAATAATATCATCACTCTGCTTTCTTTCAGCCATCAAACGTCGGATGAAATATGCATCCCTTTCAAAAACTTGGAGACAATGAACCATCAATTCATTCTTGTATCCATTTCTCATTATTTTCACCTGATCGATTTCCCCAACAGCACAATAAACAACTAAAAAAGAAAAAAGGTTTGCTACTGTCTGCTGAAAAATTAAAACTTTTCAATAGGAGGATTAAAAATAAATCGATTTACGCGGACAATCGTCTTTATCGAAACCACAGATTGGTTGTCGCACAGCATCCGAAACTTCTTTAGGGACTTCTTTTTTAAAAATTGACTCTAATTGAATTTCGTCGAACCATTTGATATACTAAAGCAAATATATGACACAAATGACACAATTTACATTGATGGACACATTTTTTCGAAGAAAAATTATTTTTGCCGTATTTCTTGTTTATAGCAAAACGTTTCACTCACATTTCTAAACATTTCTTCTGCAGCTTTTACGTTATGGTTCCTAGCTGAAAAGTATCACAAAGCATCATTAATTTTCATGGGAATTTATGATTTTTAATTACTTTAATTTACATTAGCTAGAGCTAGCTATGAATGACGTACAATCTTGAATGGTAATCTGTAGAACAATGCTGTAATAATATGATAAATATAAGGAAAAATGGTTTTAATGCACGAACTGCATTTAAAAATGAATACACTTGTTCTATACAGTACGTACACTACTACACACTAATAACAATTAATTTATTAACACGAAAGAAAAATAATTGTTCTGAAATATCGCATAGTAGACAGGTAGTATTAGTAGGTGTATAGTAGAGAATGGAATTAAAAATACCCAAAATGTTCTTTAAACATATATAATAATATGCGAAACATAATAATGCATTGCATAGGATTAAATGGAAAGTTTCAATTTTACATACCTCGAATCCAGCGTATAAGATTGGCATGACCCAAAACTTGTTCACATAAATCAAGATCTTGCACATTTTCACGCAACTGTACATCATTATAATTTTAGTTTTGAACATCAGGCATCAGTCATAGTCATCATAATCATAATTACCTACTTACTCTACCTAGGTAAATACTATTTGTGCAAATTCATGTTGCAGAAAAAGCAAATTGAGACTTTTTGTGAGTATTTTAAAAAGTTTACGAAGAAAACTTCTCGATAAAATTCAAGAATTACGTAAGGATTTAGTAAAGTTCAGTTTAGTAAAGAATCAAATGTTTCAGAGCAAGAGTAATTATGTAACATGAACTATCTTGATTTAGCAATTACATAAAATGCATTCGTTCGTGTATATCCAAAATTTGTTTTCACACAAGCCGGAGAATCTGATTTACAATTTACGTGTTTTATTTGTGATTAACTTTAGCAAAAAAGATTTCTCAAGTGAATATTTGGAGTTTGATTGGATATTTCGACCTAATTTGAAAACGTACATTGAATACTGCATTGAATATGGGAAACTAAATACCTACCTGCTGAACAAGTTCTGATTCCTTACGGTTCGATGGCCCCATTCTATCCTTGATTCCAGTCGGTGAAACTGTTTCGATGAACAAAATTAAGTCTCCATATAGAGAAGCTTTATTACATAAATGCGCTTTTCAGAGAATTTCACATTCGTGGAGAAAACTATGTTATTACTTAAGAATACTTCCAGACACTATTACCAAATGCATGATGAGACATGATATTTAATATGCCATGAGTCAATGTCAAAGTCACGTATGCACATATTATAATGTGTGTTTAGCTTCATCTGCATGGTATCCTCGTTCTAAACAGCTTTTTGCATTTTCCTACCCAAGGTAGGATGCAAAAAAGAAAAGTACAATTGTTTCATACCCCTTTGTGCTTTGCTTAGCGTTTCTCTTACATTCAAGGCAATTGCAATATTAAAATTTTTACAGAAAACCACATACAATTATAATATGGTCAATAATAGAGATTGTTGACTGTTTATACTTCAGATTGAGTAATACCTGTTAGCCTTAAGTAACTCTCGTGTGGAGTTCGCAGTTCTAGCCAGCTTCTTGTAACGCCTATACCATTTAATTCCATGCTAAAATATTACCTTTGCTTTTTTCCTGCCTCAGGCATCTAAAACATGTTCATATGAAGAAAACTTTACTGATGAACATTGAATGGGAAATACTGAGCATGTAAAAAAGCCAAAAGATAATGGACTTACTAGTATACATGCAATTGCTTTAAATGTATACCGTGCTGTATGTTTCGTGGAGAATGTTAATTCTTCACATTAAACCTTGTTGCGAATATTATTCGAGTGCGGACATAATATATCACTGTACACATAAGATATACATATTATGGCACTTACACATGTTTCATCTGTTTTAAAAAGCAAATGACACCATTTTTCAATACCAAATTGATGTTCACCTTTATTGATATCCTTTAGAAATGTATGAAAATATAACTTATTGTCATCTTCTTTGGGAAATTTAAATTTTTATTTTGAATATTTCTGCAAATGTTCTGCTTTTCTAACGCTGCTAATTTCTTATGTTTATTTATAAACATCATTGAAATAGTTGCATACGCTAATTTCATGGTCAAGACAAGTATAACTGTGTCACAAGTCACATTAATGATCAGGAAGCTCATGAACCATGTGAATGCCATTGTATTTGTAAATCAATCCTATACTACTTGCAAAATAACCTTCCAAATCGAAATGGCCAATTTGATGTCCACTGTAACTGAGTAACTGTAGTATCAGGCAGCAGTATATTTGTAGCACAGTAAAATCAGACGATGCAAAAATACAGAAATAGAAGAACAGACACAATATAAAACATAAAGCGTTTATTTTATTTTACATTCGCAATCGCAAATTTATAGAAATAGATGATTATAAATAGGATACTAACTTCAATAAATACATACATGTCTGTCATTATAACGATACCTATGTACATACTATAGATACTTTTTTGCAATAATTATACAATTACTTAAAAGAATTGACATGTCTCAAAATCGAATCCAGTTTTATTAAAATCGAGATTCCTGCTGTTTTCAATTTATTTCAATTTTTAATAGCTTCCTCTTTTTTTCGGGACACACTCATGACATTTCGGAAGGATCTGAAATTCAATAACAAGCAATTGAAAACAGAGCATGAATAAATGTACAAATCACAGAATCATTATGGCGAATTGCGAAATAATACTAATTGTACATATAAAATCTTTCAGACATTGAAATAAAATGTTGAAATAAAAATCAATAAAAGTATTGAAATACGATACATAACATTACATTACTCCTTGACCGAGTAACAATTAATTGGCAACACTTAATTTGTACACTCGAATCTCTTTTAATAAATGCAAAATGCAACTATGCGATGATGAAATGAAAAAAAAACGTTACATTCAAAAATATAGGTAGTCATTAAGAAATAAAAACAAATTAGGTAAATACGATTTCATGTAGAAATAAAAACAAATTGAAAATCTCATATTCATATATTCATTCATTAATTAATTCGTGTTAAAATAAATATAGATACAAAAATACATTCATGCAGAAACAAAAAGTAAATTATAAACGTGTAAGGATTGGAAAGGTGTTGTTCTATAGTTCAGATTTGTAAAATTATTTTTACATTTCCGTACTTCTAGTTAAATTGTTATATATAGGCATGGTTAGCTAGTTAAAGCGCAAAGATTTCATTAAAAAAAGTACTCACATCAACATCATCTGGCAAAATTCCTCCATATTTCATCGGCAATGATTCTTTAGGTGCCAGTTTGTATACAGCTTCCTGCCACTGTTGTCGATCTTTGCCATAGATTTGAATCTTTTCCATTGTTTTTGTGGAAATGAATGGTTTAAGAATTGCCCAAGCTAACGTAAATATTCTTGGAGCTGAAAGAAAATATTTCATTTGAGTGTGCAGACAAACCCAAAATTATATTTCATGTCCAAAAGCTTATTACCTAGCACTACATTAACTAATTTTTACATTAAAGGCGTCTTCCTTACCGTTTATGATTATCATTTTATTTATTGTTTCAGGATATCTCATTTCGATGGCCTTTGATTGTTCTACCATGAAATTCACAGCTGCGAGCAAACAGAAAATAACAGAATTAAGACCTGTTTACCATATCATTAACACTCCATTAAAAAAATCTTTACTAAAAGTTACCATCCGCCGATGCGAAATGACTCCAGCTCAATCCTTCACTATCCACAATAGTCGAAAATTGGATATACCTTTTTTCATTCTTTGGTTGTTGGGCAATCATTTGTCGAACAAGATATGCATTTCTTTCAAGAAATTGAATACCACAAAGATGGACTTGCTCTTTGTATCCTGCTTTCATTAATTTTGCTACATCCGTGTCACCAAGAAAAGCTAATGTAACTGTAATAAGAATTATAATAACAAATATTATCTAGAAATTGACATCACCAGCCACCATAATTTAACCCTCTGTTTACTAACGGGGGCCAAAGTTAGTATTATTATAATTATATTTTCATTTTATAAAAAAAATCGATCTCTCTTCTATATAAATCTTGGCTCAGGTTATTTGACTTACTATACTACCACAATCGTAAATAAAGCAAAGAATCTGCTGGCACACAATCTCGGCCAATTCCGTAGTAATGAGTCGGACCACCAATCAGTAAACATAGGGTTAAATGAATGAAGGAATAAATCAATAATTTATCACTTGGATTGTGATCGTGATCGAAACCGCAAATTGGCTGATGGAAAGCTTGTAAAACTACATCCGGAATCTCATGGTTAAAAATTGATTCTATCTTCTTTTCATCGAACCATTTTATGTACTGCAAAGATATCAAAACTCAATATAATATATTAACTTTTCCGAAAATATCATTTTCCTCAGAAATTTAATAAGTTTCCTCACGTCTCTAAACATTGCTTCTGCGTCTTTCAAAACGTGATTCCGTGCTGCAAAATAAACAAAAAACGAGAATTGAAATTATATGAATTTATTGTGAGAAAATAATATAATATTTATGTCTTATGTCTACCTCGTATCCAACGTACTAGATTGATGTCACACAGCGCTTCCTCGCACAATTCTAGGTCAATCAAATTTCCTCGCATCTGCAAAATAAGTTATTTGCTATTTCACTACCAGAAATTCTATTAAAGTCTATTTAAAAGCACAGTTATACAGAATGAGATTGATATTGAGAATATTCAAAAAATCAAAACACAATCAAAAATTCAAAAAATATAGAATTTTATGGAAATTAAATGGAGTTTTAAAATTTTGCCAATATAATAGCCATACCTTTTCAATGAGTTCTAGTTCTTTATCGTTTGGAGCCGCCATATTATTGTTCCTTAAGGTGATAGAAAGGGATACCCGGTTGAAAAATATTATGTATGAACCGTTAAATGTAATTGAAAACGACGAACTAAACAATTAGTTTCTTGAAAATCCTGACAGGACGCAGACGATCGAAGTTCCTTCCTACTTCTTCAATGCTGTACCTTTATCTGCGTCGATTTTAGATGATTAAATTGTAATCCTTCCCCTTTCCGTATAATACGTCCTATGTATATGTGAGAAATTACTTTGATTCATTACTTCTTGTTTTAGTTTATACATAAGTATGTAGTACTAGTAGGTATACTGAGAAAATTCTAATTCCTTAACCTCCAGCTCCGATATCCATGTAGAATTCTGAAAAACACGCATTATTTTATAATCCTTCGGCGTCGGTTTTCATAGTTTTCCCATGCAGCCAAAGCGTCATCCATTTTCTGACTCATAGTAAAATAATTGCATAGCTATACAGTAATTATATTTTTAGCTATAATA
This sequence comes from Tomocerus nigrus, assembly GCA_019776505.1. Taxonomy (NCBI): domain Eukaryota; kingdom Metazoa; phylum Arthropoda; class Collembola; order Entomobryomorpha; family Tomoceridae; genus Tomocerus; species Tomocerus nigrus. The sequence goes on from JABASI010002091.1 coordinate 16,848, forward strand.
TAAATGCAATAATATTTCAATTTACTCGTAATAATCTATAATGACTACTTAAACTACAATATTTGAACGATTTTGCTGATGAACATTGTTTAGTTTGAGGCAGTTTGAGGCAGAGATTTAGGGACATTATAATTTCACTAAGAGGAAGGAAATATGGAAACCCATTTTAATAGTTAGCTGGAGCTTTCACATGTATGCACTCATGTATCGACTATAGACAAGTAATATTACTTGGTGTGGATGTCAGGATGTTTTATGCAAATTTCCTTTTCCTGTGCAAAATTTCCCAAAAATATATTTGTACGACATAATACAACATGAAAAACTTTGTCGTTTGCATCATGTGGAGAAGTTATAGAATTTTAATAGCTGAGTACCCATCCATTACTTGTGTACCTTATTGCATTTTATTTCTTTAATACCTGATCCTGGTTATAATTATCTTGTACCTACATGGATAATAAATATGTGTGTGATAAATAGATAAAACAATAAAACCTTGCAATTACATCCATGTAAATCATGGATTTATTTTTGAGTAATTTCACTTGACCTTTTATTACTTACAATTCTCAATCGAGTAGGCATTGATTCTTATCCCGATTTAGAAGCAATTGCAGAGCAATATCTATGCTAACAGTTCTTTAGTATTTATTTATAAGTATTGCTATTATTATTTAAATATGTAATACAGAATGCAGGTAATCTGTCTGATCGAATTAAATTAAATTGTACTCTATTCATAGCTACTTAGTTGAGAAACAACTTTAATTACTTATGGATAATAATTGTATAGATTCTATAGATAATAACTTTTTCGCATTATTATACAATACTTTCTGTAAATTTTTGACTTATAGTATGTCTGTGTATGTGTATATACTTACATATTATCTATAGGAACCTACTTAAAATTCTTATTTATCCTGTTGATCTACGATCTCTCATGGCCGTCTTGATATGCACAAGATATACACTACTAATGATTGAGAAAAAAGAAATAAAAATTTCTTAAGGAAATAAATTTGTAGCACATTAGACAAAGCTACCTTTTTAAAACGTGTAAAATGAATGGATTTGTGAATTTATTTTCTTACTTTTAGTTTTTCAAATTAATTTGTGCATTTAAATTGCTAATTTTAATCTGTGCATTTAATTTCAAAATCGGGATTCTTGCTGTTTTCCAACGTGTTTATTGGCATCCTCTTTTCTTTGGGACACACTCATGACATTTCGGAAGGATCTGAAATTCAATAAAAAGCAAACAAAAACAGAGTATGAATAAATGTAAAAGTATGTAGAATCATAATTATGCCGAAATAAGTAATACCCACTAATACTACTAATAATACTTATAGCATATATAAAATCTTTTAGACGTTGAAATAAATTGCTGTTAAATAATATAAATTAATTTAGTATTGAAATAATGAAATAGGTACATTCTAAATCAAAACTACATTCATTCACAAAAAAAAATTAGTTAGTACGATTTCATTTTGAAAAAAAAAAATAAACCCAAATCTATTTAGAAACGTGTACAACTGTGAAAAATTCGTGCTGAAAGAAAAAAATAGACACAAAAATATATTCATGCAGAAACAAAAAGAAAATTGTAAAGAGTTATGTATAAAGAATTGTAATTTATGTTCTATTGGTATATACTGCATCCGTAAATTCGTATAACTATCGATGCTTATAGTTAAATGGTTCTATATGGTTAGTTAGTTAAAGCGCAAAGATTTCATTTAAAAATATACTCACATCAACATCATCTGGCAAAATCCCTCCATATTTCTTGGGCAGTGATTCTTTAGGTGCCATTTTGTATATAGCTTCCTGCCACTGTTGTCGATCTGGGCCATAGATTTGAATCTTTTCCATTGTTTTTGGGGAAATAAAGGGTTTAACAATTGCCCAAGCTAACGTAAATATTCGTGGAGCTGACAGAAAATATTTCATTTGAGTGTGCAGAAAAACCCAAAATTGTATTTCAAATCAAAAGGCTAAATATCTATCTCTGCATTAACCAATTTTGCCATTTTACTTACCGTTTATGACTATAGTTTTATTTAAAGCTTCAGGATATCTCATTTCTATTGTCTTTGTATTTTCTATCATTAAATATACAGCTGCGAACGAAAGAATAACAGAATTAAGACCTTTTTACGCTCATTAACACTGTATTAAAAAAATACTAAAAGTTACCATCCGCCGATGCGAAATGACTCCAGCTCAATCCTTCACAATCCATAATACTCGAAAACTGGATAGACCTTTTTTCATTCTTTGGTCGTTCAGCAATCATTCGTCGAGCAAGATATGAATTTCTCTCATGATATTGAATGAGACAAAGCTGGAGTTGCTTTTTGTATCCAGCTTTTATTAATTTTGGTAAATCCGTGTCACGAAAAACACCCAAAATAACTGCAAAAAAATTATAATAACAAATATTATCTAGACACTACCATCCACCATAATTTAACCCTCCGGTTTACTAACGGTGGCCAAAGTTGCCCATTTCGACGTTTCATTTTGCAAAAAACGGATGGATTTATTAACAATGAAACATAATATATGGGATTTTTTGATTTTATAAAGAATATCTATCCCTCTTCTAATAAATCTCTATGGATGGAGGTTATTTGTAGCTTATGCTACGATTTACTAAAATAAAATTTTAAGCAAAAACTAAACGACACATTTCCACACTATACAGAAATGGCCACTACATAGGCCAAGCGTATCCGCGTTGTTCACGAATGTGGGAAATGTTGGCCAGTATTTCGAATTATGGAACTCGAATATTGGTAAACGGATAAAACAAGCTTTATTTGATGCAATGGTCAGTTTACAGATCCATTCCTTATACATTACTATGAAATCATGGTTGGCCAAACGTCACCACATTCGTAAATAAAGTTTTAAAAAATCTGCTGCCAAATTTCGCCCACTTTCGTAGTAATGAGTTGGACCAAGCATGAATAATCATAATAATTTTTTTAAATTATTGTTTTAATAACTCGGGGAGCCGTCAAAGTCCAGTCCGCATATTGGCTGGGGAAAAGCTTGCAAAACTACATCCGGAATCTCTTGGTCAAAAATTGATTCTAATTTCATTTCATCGAACCATTTTACGTACTGAAAAGATTTCGAAATTCAAAATGTATTAACTTTTCCGAAAATATCTTTTTACTCAGAAATTATTAGCAAGTAAATTTCCTCACGTCTCGAAACATTGCTTCTGCGTCTTTCAAAACGTGATTCCGGGCTGCAAAATAAACACATGAAACAGTAACTAAAATTATATTAATTTATTGTGAGAAAATGATGTTTTATTCTTCAAATGTCTTATGTCTACCTCGAATCCAACGTACTAGATTGATATCAGACAGCGCTTCCTCACATAGTTCTAGGTCAATCAAATTTCCTCGCAGCTGAAAAGTAAGTTATGCTAATTTCAATACTAGAAATTCTATTATTCTATTAAAGTCTTGAACAGTTATACAGATTGGTATTGAGAAAATTGAATAAAGACAGAATTTTAAGGAAATTAAAATAGAGTTTATAAAATTATAGCATACCTGTTCAATTAGTTCTAGTTCTATATCGTTTGGAGCTGCCATATTATTGTTTTATCCTTATGATAGAAAGGGATACCCAGGTGAAAAATATTATGAACCGCTAAATGTAAATGAAAAAGACGAACAAAACAATTAGTTTCTTGAAAATCCTGACAGAACGCTGACGATCAAAGTTCCTTCTTTCTTCTTCAATGCCGTACCTTTGTCTGTGTCGATTTTAAATTATTAAATTGTAATCATCCTTCCCCTTTCTGTTCATGTATGTGAGAAGTTATTACTTTGTTTAATTACCACTTTAGTATATGAGCAGGTACTGAGAAAATTCTAATTTCTCAGCCTCCAGCTCCGGTATCAGTGTAAAATTTTGAAAAACACACATTATAATAATACTGTACCCGCTTTTATTACTTTTCCCATGCTGGAGCAGCGTCATTCATATGACCATATGAATGCAAAACAATACTTCAATTCACTTGTAATAATACACAATAAAATAACTATTCATGCTACAATATTTGAACGAGAATATTGTTTATAATATAATTTTAATAGAGATTTAGTAACTCTAATCTCATTAAGGGGATAGAAACCCATTTTAATAGTTAACTGGAGCTTTCACATATGTATGTACAATGGATCGACTAGGACTAGACTATACCCTTTTTCTGTGCAAAATTATTATTATTATTACAATACAGAATACAGGTATTCTACTCATTCATAGCTCGTTC
>JABASI010002092.1:0-21158 GCA_019776505.1 Tomocerus nigrus
ACTCCGGTCTTCATTAGAGATCCTGCGCCAGAATTTCGAATTTACCCAGACCCTGCAAATTAGCGAGAATTTCGATTGTACCCCGGCCTTCATTAGAGACCCTGCAAAATTAGAGAGAATTTCAAATTTACCCCGGCCGAATTTGAGACCCGGCCAAATTGGCAAAAAGTTTACATTTACCCAGACCCTTACTTATTTGAGACGGACTTTTATTAAAGCATTTACGGTATTGTATACTTGTGTACACATTCATTTGATTCATTACTTATAATATTATGATTAATATGGGATATAATATTACAGTTAATCTAATTGTGTTCATTTAGGTATGACTAGTGTAAGTAAAGGCTAACACATATTGTTAATAGAGCAAAACTTGTATTAGTATGCCTACTTACTTAAGTATTTAGTATAATATGATTTAGGTATTTAACATAATTGTAATCGCCTCAATATGCATGACTGGCTAAATTAACATAAAATATGCTCTCTAGGGCATTTTGTGGTTAGCCCAACTACTTAATTAGCTAACATTTGCTAATTATGTAATTCATTTCCATATTATTTATTATCTGTGATCAGTATCAATTCAGATATCAGGTACGATTTTTGATTAAATCAGTTCCTGCATAGCTACCTGTACAAGTAAAAATTGGACAACACCCACACAATGCACAGTTTTAATTGGTGTCTACAAAATGTATTTTAAAATAGGTCTGTACATATGATTTATACCCAGACATACATACCTACAATACATATAAAATCTGCATTGTTCTCAATATTATCATTTTCAACGTCAAATTTTCATGGATAAAATTAGCCTATATAGTTTCATAGGGCCCAAACACAATCACAGCAATTACATTATAATTGTTGGATTTGCATATAGTCCTTTTATATGAATAAAGTTTCAATTCTAAAAATTTAACAAAACATGCAAAATAGAGCTGAAATGCGAAGAAAATGAAATTCAACATTAAAACGAATGCATGGCAAGTCGTAACAGAAAGCACGCCCTAGTTTAGGCTACCCTCCTGTTGCGCACAATTTTTGACAGAAACAGTAACAGGAGTTTCCCATTACACACTCAATATATTATAGCTGACAAGGGCATCAAAATTTTTGAATTTTAAATATTACGATGGCGTATAAACCATTGTGCTCTGCTTCCGTGAATTGCTAAATTGGATAGCGTAAACTATTCCACAAGGCTTTAGAGTAAAGCATTTTACATGAACGTTTAGGTATTATGATTTCAATTTTACTGTTTCTACTTATTTTTTAATTTGTCTGTGATATTATAAAATGTCGTGTTGTGGTATAAAACATTGGATACTGCTTTCATCTATGATAATATTCATTAAAACGCAGATATGCAATAATCATCATTTTAGTATTAGTAATTATATACGAAAATCGTGGCCCCCCAACATTCGGGCGAGCATTCTGTGAGGACTTACTTGTTCGTTTTAATATTTTTCTAGTGTGCCAGTTTAATATTTTCCAAACAAAGTCTCTCCACCTTTGCACTTGATTCTTGATATTGGCTACGATAATTGTGTAGCCCAATTTTGACCTTTGATTATCAGATAAGAACCATACTTCTTACTCTTACTATAGTAAGTCATCATAGTCATCAATCATATTTATAGTCGGGGTATAACAAGTGTCTGTCTATAGAAAATCAATGTGTGCAATAATATAATATAATTAATAGAAGATGTACGCAATACGCAAATGCGTAACGAAAGCTCGTTGTATAGTCAACTCAATCTGCTGTTTACAGTCAAGTTCAGTTGTTACTGATAGATAATTAAGATTATAATAATATTATAGCTTGGCAATAATTATAACAAAGTATTTACACACATTCGCTTTTGATTATTAGTAAGTAAGTTACCTACTATATAGTTTATAACAAATTATAAGGATCCTCGCTATACTTAATTCTGTTACACATGCAGAAAGGAATAGTTGTTGGCATTGGCTTCTACTCGATACTCCTGCATCAACTTCAGCAAACAGTGGCAGATAGCTAATTGCCAATGCTTATATTGTAGTAACATGATTTATTGTAAGTGAATTGGTGTATATTAGAATTGGTATATTATTTTTGTTCATAATTATGAAGATATATTATTTATATACGGTCCTATGCGTAAAGTGCATAATGGACACAGAAGAATGATAGCTTCTTTATGGTACGCCATGCACACACTTTTAGAGAGAGAGAGAGATGAGGCATAACCAAGGTTTAGTTTTCGTTTAGGAAATACCACTAATGGGATATTTACCACTTCCCAGTGGTAAAAGTGGAAAACTAAATCCGCAACTGCATGGGCTGGGAAAATGGGAAATTGAGACATAATTTCCAAAGATGGCGACTCCCACTTCCAATTTCCCGATATTTCCCAGGTGTCCAACATAATAGGAGGGAAATGGGAATAATTGTTATAATATTAGAGGATTCGTTTATTGCTGACTTCACTGCATGTAACTGCATGGTATCTTCGAAAATAATTTAATATGTTCATAATTTCATGTTGAAAGTGTGTTATTAAAACAGCGTGCTACGTCCTTTAATTCAAAGAAGATTAAGTATTTTCATAGCTTGTATTGCATATTGTTTTGTCAAAATTAACTTTGTTATGGCAGTATTTAAACAGTCACTAATTGGTGGTAGAAATGGCAATCGTTAAATAATAGCCAAATAGAGCAGCGTAAAAATCTTTGGCCATTGGCTAGATATTTGAAATTTTTTTCGGAGAGGGACATCGCGAGCGGGTACCGTACTCGGGGTTTCAACCGGGAGACTGACTCGTCAATAAATTATTATAAGAATGAATGAATGAAGACAAAAAAATCTAGGTTCTCGATTTTCCCTCCAAGTCTTTAAGTTTTTACATTTTTGTATTGGTATTGGTATTTGCACTCTGGCAAAAACTTTTGGAGAAGCTACCTAAAATTCATTTTGAAAATGTTCTATGGTGTATTATTCCTTTCATCCTCATCTCATATAACCTGCACTGCATGTAGCCAACTGATTGGTTAAAATGTGAAAAAAACGGTAAAAATAAACAACCATTATTGTCCGCTGGGAAGTTGGCCTGCATTGAAATGTTATATACAGGGTTCACCAAAACTAAATAAATAAATAATGGAGTACCTTATCCTAATTGTAAGTTTTCGTTACCTATATTTATTTTATAATAATTACCTCCTCTATACACAGCATTTATATAGCTCAGAAAGTATGGGGTGGGGTAAATGGTAATATTATTATTACGTCTAGTGCCATACACCTTCAGGGTGCATTTGCTATAACTTTTTACCTATAACTACACAAGAAGCATGCAAGCACATTGATTTGATCTCCCCCCATGCAGTAGTGCAATTAGAACGAAAAGTGGCTTTGAGTAGTTGGTAGTTAGTTTAGTTTAGTATAGCTGAGTATTTCTTAATGATCAATTATACATAATTTTGTTATACAGTCAGAGCATTGCTGCAACACAAGTCATTACGTTTTCCCTTTCTGACGTTTGTTGGATTGGAATGGACACATAAAATCTTGGACCGTTCTACATCAGCGACCACCTAGTAATACCTCTACCTATATATATCTCTTCTCCACCTTCACGGGGTAAGCTGACATACTGAAATACACTCTTTAAAAATTCAACCAGTAACTACATCAGTTTCCCAATTTGCAGTTTCAGTCAAAGGGCATAGTAGACATCCACTAATCTGAGACGTTACCTTGAGATTGAAGGTCAAAAGGGCACAAAGCATTGGAAGGGGCCAGAGCCTTGGGGCTAAGCCTATCTTTCCCTGCCAAAATAACCAAACTATTTTTCGTCTTATTCCTCATAAAAATCCTTTTATTAAAAATAAGAGCCGGCCAAATAATTCAGCAAAATAAAACTTTTTCTGTAAACCGATTGGCAATTTTAAGCTTTGCGGGTTTGCTGATTGAATTTCGCGGGAATGATGCGCAAAAAAATTGTGGATGTCTAGTCTAATGCAAATAATTGGTCATTGCCCATTGCCAAAAAACTGTAAAAGGATTCGATAGATAACATTATGGAGGGCATGATATTGTTGCGCTTTTCTAAATCAGGGCCCCAACGATAGGCATCATTTTTACTTTCGATTTTTCACGATTTTTTGGGTTTTGATTATATTTTTCGCTGTTTTTGTTAATGTTTTTGGATGGGAGGGTAGGAGGGTCCAGAAGAACCACGAGTCGCCGCCCCAAAAAAAATTGCAGGTCCGCAGACGCTCTGAATTGAATGCTTATTGCTTTTAAAATGGTGCTTTTAACGAAGTTCAAGTTTAGTCGCATGTCGCCCTGTTACTGTCGCCATCTTGCGAACAATCAGCCAGGAATAGAAACAAAGGATTTTATTGTTTCCTTTGTAGATTCAGGCTTTTCACTGAAATTTTCGTAGAAAACAAAAGAAACCTTTTTCTTTTCGTAGAAAATGGCATCAAAAAATAACCTATAATTTTAATTAAGGCCCAGCTATGTTTTAGAATGGCATTCATAAAATGCATGGTGTTTTTAATATTCGGAATAAAATGGGATAAGAAGAGACTGGGATAATGGATGATTCATAGGGCCTGGTCATAAAACAACCCTCATAATAATATTAAATTAAGGTGTGTCCATGCATGACGTTAACGTCGACCGGAATCAGCTATGAACTCGATCAATTTACATGAAGTTGGGTACAATAAGATTCAAAAACATTTTTCAGAACATTCCTTCTAACTCAAACATGTGCCGCTCTAAATTTTTAGATTTTTTGGAAAAGAGTCTTGTATGACCTTTGGAGGTCAAAATCGTTAAACATAAGCGCCTTCGGACCCTCCAGGATAGTTTTCTTACATTTTAAGGGGTTAGAACTTCGGATTGAGCTATGCGGAGTAGGAAAGCACATGTATTATATTTAGAATTAGAAGTGCTAGTAATAACGCACCTTAAAGTAGGTACCTAACATTGAGTCTGAATGATTTTCCTATGATATTTCCACCTTTAGCATAGCAGAATGCAATTTTTTGCAATTCTTGTTTTTGCTGGAGTGACAGTGTCAGATGTAGCGTCGTTGTCTTCCTATCGTCTTCCGAAGTTTCACAATGGAGGTGACCAGCATGCTTTGACACTGTCTGGATTCTCTAGTGGCGGAAATTTGGCTCAACAAATTCAATTTTCATTCCCTCATCTCTTCAGGGGCATTGCTGTCTTTTCACACAGTAAGTTAAATCTGGAAATTAAAGGATTGTGCTATTTCGGGATACAATTTTAAGGACCGGATGCAATGGCCTAACTTTTAAGGAAAATGCAAACCTTTAGCATTCAATAAAATATTTTTGATTAATATGCAGCTTATTATCGATGTGGACCCGGCGATGGCAAAGTTGTCAACTATGATCGTTCTTGTACCTTGTTGGGTAATTCTACAGAGGTAATTCTACGTTATAATAATAATTACTTGTTTAAATATTGCGAATGAATACTAAAGTACCTGACCGTGACCATATTGTTTCAAAATCTTCATCATTTCTATAGAGTGACCGGTATGACCATCGATTAGCCCTTCAGGATATTCGAGATTATGCCAATAGCGGTCTCATTGGCAATCCCAACTGCTTACGGAATAAGCGACTCTATATTAATGTCCCACTCCGAAGCTTTGTCTACACTCCCGGTAATTATTTAGAATAGAGGTATTCATTTTTAGCATTATTTACTTTGACGATTATAATCGAATGGATTTTTGTCAGCTTAGATTATTCGGATCATTTATAAACTCCAGAGTTGATTATTTTCTGGCTGATTAATTATAAGCGAAAAAGTTATAATCTCGTCAGAGACCCGATTATTTCAAACGATCAGATTATATTATTCTGAATGTGATTTATAATCACTGAAACTGAATGCCTCTATTGTAAATTATTATTGCAATGATTTGTTAGAGACATCGGAAAATTCGTCATTCTCCGCTGAAACGCTTCATTTCTCCTCCGCAACTTTTCCTCTTCCTAGTGCAAATGTTTTCCATGCATAATTCCTGTCCAAAAATGACTACACAACAATTTAATGAAAACTGTGTAATTCTTTTAATTTCAGCAATGAGTCTTAATATTTTAAAGATTTATGAAAGATACATTCAAAATGCAAAGGCAATAAAAACTCGGGTGGAAGATGCTCCGTTGGTTTTGGTACGTGCTCAAAAATATTTCCAATTTATTTACTGTTTATCTAAGAAACGTCTGCAACGGACGAGATTTTATTCCTAAGGGAAATCTGCCATGTCATGATCATAAGAACGAAATAATAATAGCATTCATAAATGGTGTGAAACAAGTCAGAATCCAACGAAAAATCAAATCTTTACTTCTTGTCGTATGCTTTTTCTTTATTTCAACAATTTAGTCTCGTGTTATTATAAAAAGGCCATGAATGTTGCTGTTAGGCGGGCTAAGTTCCTCAACCAGAAATAATATTACAACCTAAAAAAGCGATCACCTAAAAAATTGTTTCTCTAGCCGACAGACAATAATTTTGGACCTCCGTGCACGGAAGAAAGTGACGTCAAGTATGCCTATCTCGGAAATTGTGGCTTCTCTGGAGCATTTGATGCTTTGAACTTTTTACTGGGAGATCTAGTAAGCAACGAACCACCACCAGGTACCTAATTACCTAACATAAAACGCTTTGTTTCAGCATAATTTTTGTTAGGTACCTACGTTTTTTATTAGTTTATTAGTATTCTTGCTTTTTAATTTTGGCTTAAAATAATGGATCGTATTTTTCCAATAGGTATTTAAGTTTGAAGAATTGTTGATTAGAAAGAAAGAAATAGATTTCTGGTTATGGATTTCGAAAATACACCTTAGAAATGAAAAACTTTTATTTTATTGGTACAGGTGATAATAAAATCCGGTTGGAACCTCTGTACCAATTTAATCAAGAAGAATTCACTCGTGGAATTGAAAACCACCACATGGACAAAGTTGGCTTTTTCTACGTCCCTAGAGCGTGCCACGCAGACACACAAAAATGTTTGATTCATTTTTACTTTCATGGATGCCGGACAAACAGGTTTTGAGCTTAGAATCATATAATTCATTTAGAACTTGTTTACAATAACATTAATTTTACTAATTAATTATTAATAATAATAATACATAATTATTATTAATTTTGACAACATAAAATATTTTTCCAGAGAACATCAAGGGGATAAGCATATAATAAACAGCGGGTATCTTGAGGTGGCTGAAACCAACAACATCATAATGATATTCCCTCAAGGTGCTGCAAGTCTACCGGAAAATAGAAGTGGTTGCTTTGATTCCTTTGGTATTGGTGGACCACTTTACGGTAACCATTTTTTAATGCTACTTTAGCATTTTGCCGTTTTTCTTGTCTTTTTCCATCCCAAATAGAAATTTTGCGGTGGCTCATAAATAAAGTTAATAAAAGAAAAGTGACGTCATATTCATTGTAAATTATTTTGTAAATGCTATTACATGTTTTCACCGTAAACGGATAATAAAACATGCAACCGCACCAATAAATTTCCCATTTTTGCATAGCAACTCGACAAGGACCTCAAGTTCGATCTGTTCGGAGAATGATCGAGAGAGTCATCGGTTCGAATGCTTGGCAAGATTTTCAAAACCAAAATTGTGGGGAAAGCCAAAATAGCCCCGGGACTTCTGCCCCCTTAAATATATTCGATTTCTTCCGCCAGTCCTTCTACTACAAATAACAATCAAATATTTTTTTAAATTTCTACGGTATGGTCAATGGTAATGGTATTTTTAAACTAATTTTTCTTATGTCTAATTAAAAAGTCCTAAATATTTATTTTTCCAGTTAAGTATTTTTAACAATTGATGTAATTCTATTCAATGTGAATAAAATAAAATAATGATCAATTAGTGAATGCAGAGCCAGTAGAACAGTATTGTTTGAAAATCTGTTGAAATTGGATTTTATTCATATTATCATTATTGACGTTTACAGTCCGGAGGATGGATGGTAATAGTAATCGCAAATATGCACACTAATTATTTAATTCTTTTTTCTAATTACGCATACATTTGCATGTAACTCAACTGCATAATAAATAGACCTCATTTTTTTTCATTATATAACTATAGTTATCTATTTATAGTTTATATATATACGAAAGCGTTATTCACTCCTTCGATTTCGTCGAATTTTATATTATTTCATGTACAGGGTGACCAAAATCTAACCGGATAGTGTTTGTTTGACTTCTAATAACTTTTGATCGGGTACTCTGATTTTAATTAGCTTTACTTCAATGGAAAGAACATAGAATTATGTGTTAGAAATAGTGATGGTTAGTATCAGCGTTATAAATATTAAGTCAGCACAGAATTAAAATTTAAAGACGTGAATGTGAGACAGATAGGTAACAATTACCAAGAGACAAGAAACCAAGATTTTCTCATTTTTATTTTTGCGCCACCATATTATCATTTCTAAAACACAAAATGCAATTGATTAAAATCGGAGTACCCGTCCAAAAGTTATTAGAGGTCAAACACCACTCGTTTGGATTTTGAGCGCCCTGTATACGTTATTGATTATTCACAGCTGGTTTAGTTAATCATTTCAATTAGTAATAATAATTGAGTTAGTATCAATGCTCAATGTTATCATTATCATACTGACCTTCTACAACAGTGAATGATGTGTACGCATATTTAATTTTATGCTTGTAAGTACTACAACTACATAATAAATGCTAATTACTAAACAAATTCGACTCAGGATACTATAATAATATTATGATCACGATCTATATGCTATTTATAGATATAGCAGCATTTTTGTGAGTAGTGAGGTTTAATTTGTGAAAGGAAATCAAGGAATAATTGCGAAAAGAGTAATAAGTGTGAGTATATAATGACATGATAATAATAATATTTAATTTATTTAGATTGAAATGAGCACATTCAAAGAATAAGTTACAACAAAAACTAAAATATAAATAGTAGCATGCTATTCTAATGAGTAGGTGCCTACATCCGCTACGGGAATGTGAATAAAAAATAATTTAGCTATAATAATTAAGCGTGTTAACTATCAGTGTTTCACTTTGGACTTGGGTCCGACGAAGGAGAGGAGGACCGGGAGGAATATAAGTCCGTGCGCCGCTCCAATCAGTACAATGCCTAAGTACATCCGAAAATAAAATACGCGGAAAATTTGAGACTTTGCAAATCCGAGGACGACGATTCCACCGAATTTCGTCAAAGTGATGCCACTCAAAACGGAGCTGCCCATATTTACTAATGAGTCCCGACTCCGTTCCAGGCAGCTCTTCTCATGAGATACCAAAAAGGCGTGCACAATGTGAGTACAAAACTCAACTGCGATTCCAACCGCCTGAAAACAAACAAAAATCATCAAATCAATTGTCAGGGTCATTTTAATAATTCATTGAATTAATTTCAATAACTGCAAATAATTCGTTGAATTAATTTCAATAACTGCAAATAATTCGTTGAATTAATTTCAATAACTGCAAATAATTCATTGAATTAATTAAATTGGAAATAATTCATCCAATTTGTTTAAAAAATAATTGGAAATAGTTCATCGGATTAATTGCAATAATTGGAAATGATTTGACAATTAATTGGAAATAATTGATGGAATTAATTTGACAATTAATTGGAAATAATTGATGGAATTAATTTGACAATTAATTGGAAATAATTCATGGAATTAATTTGACGATTAATTGGAAATGGATAATAAATGCGTACCATGACAAGGTTGACAAGAGAGACTGCGTTGAGGGAAATGTTCCAGTGGTACATGAGTCCTCCCAAATTGGTGACTATCATTGTTATTGTCAGGAGGATGATGAGTGCAGCATGGAAATCTAATCCCGTCAATAAGAATGTGACAACGCCAATAGCGGCCATCGAAATTCCCAGGGATTGCAAAGTATCTCCCCACATTGTCAAGTACTGCTCGTAGAATACGTAGAAGATCGAGTAAGGATACACCTCGTGTTGAATCGGACCATCATTTCCTGTTTCAAAAATCATTTCTTATTATTTTTCTATTTTACTTGTGAATTCAATTTAGTTTTGGACTTACTAAATATTGAAATTATTAAATAAATAATTAACAAATAAAATGAATAAATTACCAATATTGAGTGTTTTGGTGATGTTATCAGCAATGACTCTGGCCTGTCGCAAAGCGTTCGTGTAATCCTGACTGGTCTTCAGAATTGAGTGGTAAGTCATGAAATAAGTAGCGCCCGGGATGCTCACGTTCGTTTTGCTCGTGTAGCGAACACCTTGACCATATGCAGCGTGCCCTCCTTTTGGACAGTCCTCGTTCGGGTTATCTCTCAGGAAGAATGACAAATAATATTCGAAGTCATTCGGAGTCAGACGCGTCTCATTCAGTTCAATGTGACATTGGCCGCACAGTCTGTCCAACCAAAAAATTAACATTAACATTCTTCTAATTGTTATTAACTCTAATTTCTAATATGAAAATCCCTTCCCATAATAATATTTAGCCTTTTTACATAAAAAGGAAAAATAAGAATAATATCTCACCTGGGGTTGGTGACTGAGTTGGGGCAGAAAGAATTGTCAGTTTTGTTGTAGCGACAGCAGTTGTCGTTGCCTGCCCAGTCGATGAAGTCGTCCACCCAAGAAGAAGTCGGTTTAGCAATGAATGTTCTGTTAGAAACTTTAGACGCAGCAAAGATTTGAGATACTAAGGAGTCGGGATTGTCACCAGCGCGAATTCGGTCTTGACTCTCGTAATGTTCGTAGTCATAGCCCGTGTCCTTTACAACGAAGTAAACCGGAGGACCAACCGACAGGTACGAAAACATGGCCCTGCAGCACATAAAAATGCATTATTAATACTCGTCCCATATTTCTTTTAATTGATTTGCAATTTTAATTCAAATTCATGGTGAATTCCATTTATAATCCTAATAGTATTTAACTTACTTGAAATATGTGAGAACATAGGAGTCTTCGGGCATACCTAGAAAAAACATACCATAATTTACGTTTATTTTGTGACATAAAAAAGTAATCATTTTAAATTAAGGCTTTATATGATTCTTGTAGTGCAATAAAAAAGTTTCTTTTAATTTTGGACATACTTAGCTGTTGATCAAGACCGACATCAATTTTAGGAAGGACGGCGACACTGGAGCAGAACCAACCATAAAAGATGATGAGAACGGCAACTCGGACGGGAAATTTAAGAATTACTGGCGCATAAATACTCTTGAAGGCCTTGTACAGAAGTCCTTGAACGGGCTCCGTTGCCTTTTCTCGTTTCTTTCCTTTAATGCTGAACAAATAAAGACAAATGCATTATTGATACGCTCAAAATTCATAGATATTTATCCAAAGCTCGTCCACTCTTGTTACAATGGTGAAATGGGAGAAGATAAGCCCGTCCGGGATTTGGAAATTAAAATTTCACTATTTTTCACTGGCGACAGAAGCGACGATTTTTTCACTAGGAAAATTTTAATTTCCAAACTCTCTGATGGGCTTACCTTTTCCCACTTCTCCATCGTAACAAGAGTCTACGAGCCTTAATATCTTTTTTCTTCTTTGATTTCAAAACAGTCTAGACGGGGATTAAACTAACCAGCAAAGGATGTCGAAACGTTCTTGACTCTGACGAATCGTGTCCAGACTCAACAAACTGACAAAGACTGTGATTTGCATGAAAAATCCGATGAGAAGAGCCATTCCGGCGTAGAAAGCAAAAGCTCGCACAGCTGGCATGTCACTCAATCCTCCCAGAAAGAAACAAGTCGACTCGGAAATGGAGCTGAGCAGCATGGACGGAGCTACTTCTCCAACAACCTACACAAAACCCCAACAAAATTTACAAGAACATTAGACGATGTCTTTAATCTTGAAGACAGCCTTGTCCTGACTATCTCACATATCCATATCGACTTACGATTATTATTATTGATCAACAGAGGATATTGGTTTATTTATTTATTATTGACTTACCCTTCCAATGTGCTCTGCATGACTTTCTTTCGCATCCCGAACTGTTCGTTGGTACGTCTGCACCAGAATGAAGATATCTGGAAATTGTCGAAAATATTTTAACTCCCATTCTCATCATTCTCTTAACTACATTTAAACATAACTCCTCCCATTAAATAATAAATTCTCTATCCATATAAATATAAATTTTTATCACTTAATTTCCGGGTAAACATCTTAAAATCATCATCATTTAGTATTTCTATTTATCCACATCCTGGGCACGCAAATTAAAATAGTAAATGGTTAATTTTTTTCTGCGAGAAATAAGTTGGGTACTTACTGTCGACTCCGACGGCTAATACTAAAAATGGGATGACTTCAATGATGATGAGTGTAGCTGGGAGCCCCATGTAGCCAAAGAATCCAACAGAAGCAGCTACTGAGCCCAGAACGATTAAGACTCCAGCCATGCCCAAAGTGATCTTACTGTCAATCTACAAACATTTTCATTCCACCATAAAAAACATTGAAAAATGGAAATAATGGAATTATTTCAAGAATTTCCTTCAAAGAAAAGAAATCAATAATAGAAAATTAAAAAATAGAATTCTTTCAGGATTTTCCTTGAAACAAAATTATCATTGAAGTGTAAAAAAGGTTAAAAACAGAATTCTTTTAGGAATTTCCTTGAAAGAATACAACGTAAAAAAATGAAAAATATAATTCATTCAAGAATTTCCCAAATGAAGTGTAAAAAATTGTGTGTGGTGACTCACAAGTAGAGTTGAGAAAGAGTTGGACTGTCCAAGACTGATGGCGATGTAGAAGAACATGATGAGGTAAGAGATGACAATTGTAGAAACTTCTCCCTGACTCTCTCGCTCCAATTCATCTTCGATGGATCGTTCGGAGTTGAAAGCAATTTCCATGAAGTCCGGTTTGTTCTCCACGTAGTTCTTCATGAATTCGACGTAGGCCTTTTCCCACTCCAGAGCCTCGTTCAGTTCATTTTTGTTGTAATGGTTGTTGACGACGAAGGTGATGATGGCCGTGTTGGCGTCTTTGTAGTTCTTTTCGACAAGATTTTCATCTCCCGGGTTAAGGAATCCACCGAGAACGACAGAGGGGTCAATTGGGCCTCCATACTCACCCAAACAACTCAAATGCAATTGGGTGGAATCTTTTGGGGCTGCTGGGTTTCGGGCACAGAATTTGAAATGGTCCAGGTAATTGTCATTTCCAGCCACTTTCTCCATTTTGCGAATGTCATTCTGCCAATAGCCAAGAACGGAGAAGACGGTGCAGTTGTTGTTTTGCGGGGAGAGGGGCTTGAAGCAGATGTCGCTCAATTTCACGCCGTTCTCTGACACGACATTTTCAATGATGTTCGTCTGCAGCTCGTTCAACTTGTACAGGAATTCCTTGTTGAAAATTGGACCGAAAGATTCTTCGCCCTCGCTTGTGTTGTGGTAGACATTCTTCAAGTTCTTTGCCGTGATGATGATTTGCTCCGTTCTGTAGAAAGGTTCAAAGTTCTTGTCGAAATAATCTTTCTCGATTCTGCTACGGCTGCTTTCACTGGCCCACAACTCCACCGGGTTTGTCGTGATCTTTAAGTGGTAGATTCCGGTGCTCAAAAGAGCAGTGATCAAAACTCCTGGCAAAAGCACCATGTACGGATGTTGGGCACAATCTGCAATAAAAAAAATCATAATTAATTATTAATTATCAAATTCAACCGCACAAGTTCTGCCTTACATTTTTACCAACTGCTACTATTTAATTATTCATAAATTATAACATTTTTGTTTAGCGGCATTGATCAAATAAAAAATCAATCTACATTTCATAATGTCACACGAGAAACACAATTAGCTGTTTTTTTGCGAATTTTTACTCTTTTCTTTGAATTTTGACTCCATAATTTACAAGTTTTCATTATAAATGCAATTTTCCGACATTTATAATTAATTTCTAATACAATTAGCTGTTTTTTACGAATTTTTACTCTTTTCTTTAAATTTTGACCTAAAAATTTGCAAGGTTTCAGTATAAATGCAATTTTTGGACATTTATAATTGAATGAGGTGTATGGGTAAACTTTGAATTTTGACCTAAAAATTTGCAAGGTTTCAGTATAAATGCAATTTTTGGACATTTATAATTGAATGAGGTGTATGGGTAAATCCTAATTAACTCACTCTGGTCATAATGACAGAAAAAATTCTTGAATGAGGTAAATGAATACTTACAAGTTCCAATGACGGTAAAAACGCTTCGAATGGAATCTTCGAAAGCTCCACCTATTTTCTGAATGCAGCTGCCTTGTGTTTCTTCGGGCAAAACGCCTTCACAAATTACACATCATGTTAGAATCTTGCAAATGTTAGAGATTGAAAAGCGGGAGTTAGCCAAAAAGAGACAAGCGTTTTCCGTTTTATCATACCGGGGACAATGTATAGGTCCACAATTACAACACAAGAACATTTATAAAGAAATCTTTAATTATTATTCTAATTTAAGGGGGAGGAGGATAATGGGGAGAGCAGGGTATTTCCCAAAACCGAAAAAACATGCGAAGCATAACCCTTCAACAATAAATTATTTACAAGTATAAGAGTAAGGTGACGAGTCAAACGAATCTTCTTGGGTGTTTCGGAGGAGGAGGTTGCTACCACCAGTGTTATCCGCCAGTCGTCGACCTACCAACACCTCACGTGCTTCCGGGTACATTCCTTCGTAAACTATTTATAAATATCCCTTAAGTCTCACATGCTCAATTTTTCCACATTTTTTTAACATTAAACAATTCAAATGATGATCATGAAAGAACGAACGTGTCCTCATCGGCAAAATTTGTTTGTCTCTAAAGAAATCTATTGACTTAATACCGCCGTTGGAGCGACGCCGTCTGCTCAGGTCGTTACTGTTCATGAATGTCAAAAACAAGATGAAGATGCTGCCCAGGATGAAAGCCGCTCCCATCACTACGTACCATCCATCGAAATTGAAAATCTTCCATGGAGCTGGAAGAGGAGGCAGATCTGGAGCTGCTGGACAACTTTCAATACAATCCACACAACTGCAAGACTTTGTTTGACCCTGAAACAAAAGTGAGTAGTGGTAGTCGCATGCTAAATTATACACTTACTTTCCTGACATTCATTAAAGAAACTAATGACTAATGACGTCACGAAAATGAAGGACAGCCGACAGGAGACATGAGAAGAGAAGAAGCATCATTTTCAACATTAGGCACTTTGCGTAGTCTTATAACTTTATTATAAAACTAAAAGCGTTAGTTGAATTTCTGAGAAAATTCATTTAATCTTAAAAATAACAATTACAAAAATTTAATTGCTTAAAAAAGAAATAACGTATCATTTGTCATTATAACATTTACAGGATCTATCTATACGGAAATTTTTTATCATTACGAAGTTTGCGCAGTCCGAATTTATAAAACTAAATCCGTAGAATTTCTGTCAAAATTAATTAAATTCTTAAAAATAAAAAGTTCTGAATGTCTAACATGATGTTTTACCATTTTCATTTATTTAAAAAATATTATAACTCAAAATTTTTATTAACTGGAGCCTTTTTTCATTTGTAGAATGTGAAAATATTTATAACGCAAACCCCTATTAACTGAAGCGTTTTCTTTTCTTTTAAAGAATGTAAAAATATTTACAACGCAAAAAATCCTATTAACTGGAGTATTTTTTTTTCATTTATAGAATGTAAAAATATTTATAACGCAAAACCCCTATTATGTAACTGGAGCATTTTCTTTTCATGAATGCAAAAATAACGCAAAGCCTATTAACTGCAGGTATGTTCTATAAATTGCAATGATTCATAATATCATAGGAGCAGGATATGAAATGGTCGGAAAGACAGAGAGGTACCTAAAATGTCTGTAGGTAGAAAAGCAATAATGGTAATAATAATAAAGGTCTGTTTTGTCACGTACGGGTGGTGCTTGGGAGCAGTGAAAGGTTTCTGGATCAATAGGAACAGCCTCAACTCCGTCAATTTCCAGAATGTTTCCTTCAGCGTCGTATTTGTTGAGGTATGCGTGTTCGGAGTCATTGCTCATGTATTTGTAGATCATATCGAAGGGCGAGAAGCCGTTGGACGTCGAGCCCATGTAATCATACCATTTCTCCGCCGTACACCGATACGCCCCCCAAGGTCCACACAAAAAGTCCATAGCTGGACCGTTCGTCGAGCTCATTATCACGTTTTTACATGAGTCGAATGTTTCCCGTACGTGGTTCTCCGATATAAACACGTCCAGCTTGTACACCATCGGCTGATCTGTAAATCAAACATAAACATCTCAATTTCCCATTTAAAAAATAATTAAATAGCCTTCAACCCACATTTACACATGTTCAATCTGCAGAATTACGGATTTCATGTAAATTGCTCTATAAAACATCTGCCTGACCTTCCAGAAGGCGTTTTGATTAAAAAAATGCTTTAATTGAAAACAAAAGGTAATAGGAAGTTTGCGGTACCAAAAATAGAATCTTTAAAGTATACAAAATTTAGAAGTCGATGAAATTATTTGGAAATTATGATGCTATTAATTCCATAAATAAAATATTCTACTTAGTAAATTCTATAAATTTTGGCGCCGTTAACTCCCTAATAAGACTTCAAATGCGGCAACAAGTACCTAGACACAGATAAGATCGACTGTGACAAAAAGATAATAATCTTAGTCGTTTGTCAATTGAATAGATTCACCGTTGACGTGCTGCATAATAAGAAAAACAATTTCCCTGAACCTGATTTTTATTCATAACTCTTTTCATTTTGCATAAAATAATTTCTTCGTCATTTTGTAGTGTCAACGAACGCTTTGTTCTAAAAAGGAGGATTAATGACATGAGATAAAGTTTCGGAGTAAAACTTACGGTCTTCATTGTTGACAACTTGGGAGACATTGAGGAACTCGAATTGACGTGGACTGCAGGTAAGCTCGCAAAAACTCTGTCTGAAATTGTAAAAGCAGGTAGGACAGCGTCCGATGAGGGTCTGAGGCAGGGCAAGATTGCTGACAAGGTCCACAACTTGCTCGCTGCTGCAACAGAGGTCTTTACCGTACTGCTGGATCAGTTCCGGGCAGTAACAGCTCCAAAGTGTGCAGGGAGTCTTCATCCAAAGTTCTCGGTGGTCCGTAGTCCACGCAGTTCAAGATATGAGATTCTTCATCTGGAGACGGACCGCATTTGTCGTACATCACACATTGTCCTTTATTAGAGCTCGGCGGCTGCAAACAACAACAAACAAATTGTCAATATTTAATCTGCATCTGTTTGGAATTTGCAACAGGGCAATGAATATTTCATATTATTATTTTATCTCATATCTGCCGGCACATCCGTTAAGTTAAGGTTGGGGTACCTTGGTCCAGCTGCGTGTTTTTCCACTCCAGGAAATAAATGGATTTGTAATTTAGTGTAATAGATGAAAATAGGAAAATTTGATTGACATGGACAGATAAATTATCCAGGAGGCTCACTACCCTCCAAAATTTTCTAAATTTTCATCTGAAACGCTGATGCAAAACATACCTTTCGAGCCTCCTTATTTGAGTGATATAAACAGGTGTGACACGTTTTTCTCCCTTTCAGATGAAAAATTTTAAAATGTCAGAGCCTTGTGAGCCTCCTGATAGTTTAGCTGTCAATGCCAATCAACTTTCTCCATTTTCATCCATTACAGATCTAGACGATTATTATCGACGGAAAAGACACACAAGCTGGACCAAGTCATACCAACCTTTAAATATTAAATCTACATCTGTTTGGAAATTGCTTGGTTGGAGCTGGACACTGAATGAATAATACATCTATATGACTGCGCATCCGTTAAAAGACAATCTTATCATCGTATTTACTTATTTCGTCAATCGTCATGCAGCGTTCGGCTTGTGACTTGTGAAAATATTGGAGAGAGAGAGAAAAAGACTGAATCATCATAAATTGTCATTCACATGCGAAAATCAACGAAATAATAATAACCATGACTCATGGTCCTTTGACTTTTTGTGTGCCAGACATAGGCGTGAACACCTATCTCCTTACTTTCCATGTTTATTCCTTCCACATTATTCACTGTACTTCCACTCCACCTACTTATATCATATCTATGTATTCTTCATGCATGGTAATGATATTATGTCATTCATTTATGAAATACCATCTATATAGCTTCCTAATTTGTTTTGCAATTAGTCTGCTAGCGCTAGCCTGTTACTATCGATTTGCATAAAATAGTGGATATGGGACATGCAATAATCCTGGAATGCTGGATAGTGTTTGTATGAAAGTAACGAAACAACTACCTATCTAGTTTTTTCTAATTATAATGCGTTGTTGTTGTTGTACGTGTACCGTGTACCCGTCTACACGTGCACACCATCACAACACAAGGCAATGTCGAATCATTTTTATCTAATATTATTATAATGTCGTCAACAGATAGTGTTCGTAACATTGTCTACTTTTCCTAGGTACTTAATAACTTTGTAACTACTGGAATTGGCACGGAAATTAATTTATTACTGGAATTGGCACTGAAATTAATTTACTACTGGAATTGAATTGAAACTAAAAATATTTTATTACTTTTGTATATTTATTTATGCGCAGCTGGTAAATATGTATTTGGAAAACTGACAATCTTTCGTTCGATTCGATTGGAAAATAAATAATTCAAGAAACTGCGATTCTAGGAAGAAGATCGATCGTGTGTGGCAATAAAAATTCTAGTGTCGAAACAATTTCGGGATTATTGTGCTTATAAAAGTCTAGTGACATATGACAGGATGCTTTTTCTTCACCATCTCAGGGTGAATAGCCATAGAAGCCAAAGGATTTTTGAAAGTCATCATTGAGTTCATAAATTAAACCCATTCGTTGCAATATTAAAACCCGGATTTGTCACTATTGTTTGTGTATTTAACTTTGCTTTATTTATTTAGCCATGAGAATTAAAATCTATCGATTTCCTTTTGAAACTGTTTCAATTTTCAGTGTTACTGTTAAGGGTCAACCTAAAGTCAATGAATTTAAATAAAATGGAAATGTTTAATTCATCCAGAATTTCTGCTTAAAACTTTCACACAACAGGAAGATAGGTCCATACAATAACAAGTTATTAACAAGTATGAATAAAATTTGAAGATTTAAAAGATTAAAAGATGCAGAAAATATGCGACTTAGAAGTTTAAGCGTTTAAGAATATTATTTGCATTTACATTGAATGCGATGAATAATTTGGCTCTTAAAATTATGGCCTTCCTACGTACAGCGTAGAAAAAATGACGTCATATAAAAAAATTAGCTTTTATCATCAGGAATGTCCACACAACTCAACCGAGATAAAAAAGACAATTGCCTATAGCTGTGTTGTGTAGCGCGTGTGTGTGTACGGGTTAGCGTGAATTTATTTTCTTGCATGGAAGTGGCTCCACGGTTGCCCAATTAATTCCAGTTAGAATTTACAAGAAATGATTCTTATTACGCCTGGCCGTGTATTATTCCATGTCTTGTTCTATAGAGATACAAATTGTTTACTTATTTACTAGCCTTGGGATGGGAATGCAATGAAATGATTACTTGAGAGTTTTCTTTTTTTATAATAAGAGGTTCGGCCTGTGGAGCAATGTCAGGAATAGGAAGCAGAAGAAGAAGAGCAATATTATTATAAAGGCTCAATTAAGGGTGGCACAAGGGGGAATGTGCAATTGTTGAGTAACTAATTAAGACTAACTAAGTAACACAAGAGATAACTGCATGGCTTTTCATGACTCATCATCCTTACTCAGTCGTGTACCAATCCAAAATGTCATGCCATAGCACACAATAAAAATATATGCATAAAAAACTAAATCCGCCAACTCTCTATTGGATATGGGTGAACGGCATTTATCGACCTTTAAAATATCCCATTTTATGGCTAGCTGTCTGTGGTTGAGGCTTATGTGAACTTCTGTTTCCATGATGGGGAAGTGGGATAAGGTAAGCCCGTCCTGGAGTTTGGAAATTATTTCCCTTTTTTCCTACTGGCGAAAAAATGAGGAGAAAAGTGAAATTTTAATTTCCAAACTCCCGAACGAGCCTACCTTCTCCCACTTCTCCATGGTAATAAGAATCCATGAGCCTTGGTCTGCGGTTGTGTTTTGTAGGTTCTTTTGAGATCGGACGGAACTAATAAAATACCAGACTGGAACTGGATTATTGCATTTTCCTCAATCCCAATTTTATCTGAATCTCATAATCCATATAATCCACATCCGCAAGTCTTTCGTAGATTTTATATCCTTCCATCACCCTAACTTACATCATTCATAATTTTTAAATGAAAGAGATCCATTCACGTCACATTTAAATGCCTGTTTAAGCTAATTTCAATTTATTCAATTGAAATGATAGACACTAAGCACATTATTATTATATCATTCACGACGACCTAGACGACCTTCTTGGAATTTAGACAAAACTGGTATCATACAATCGTGACTAAAAACATCTTACATCAATTGAGTGAATAATTCTCTAATTGTATTACCGTGTATTACCCGATTAACCCTATCATCATATAATATAGTCTATGGTCTGTATATTGCTTTATTTTTGAATTGCTAAACTAAATTATTCTAATTAAGTTGCATTTAGAGATAACAGAGCCAAAAGTGTCCAGGTCAGTAGGTGGTTCGCAAAGTTGCAAAACTGCATAATATTATATTAATATATATAGCAGTAAATAATTTATATAAATAATAGTACGGAAATTGCCTGTGTGCTAAAGATAAATTTCTGCTGTGCAAACGAATTGAATGGACATAATTAAAGTAATAGTTGTAATACTGATTAAAATTAAACAGTTAAGCACACATGATAATTGTAAGAAAGTCAGTAGGGTTTCTTTTCATTTGACTTGTCTTTAAAATTCGTCTTATAATTATGCACAGCTCTTATCGAGCGGCATAGAATGTTTGTTTACTTTGATTTGATAGTTACACATAGTGCACAACAACCTCTGGCCTCTGTATCAACTCAATCTCCTTCACTCATACAAGAATTTCTCCT
>JABASI010002093.1:0-21152 GCA_019776505.1 Tomocerus nigrus
TAATGTTGTAAGGGTACGTCATACGTGAGTACGTGGTTCAGAGAAAATAGAGTTGCTGCCGTGTACTGATCGTGCTGGTCTGATGGTGAATATGCTGAGACTTCAAAATAACACAAGCAGAAAGCATGAAAGTGGTTAATCTGAGTGAAAAGCAATTCCGGAAGAAAGCAAGGTATGAAGACAGAAAGAAGAGAAAGCAAATTGTCTCCCTGCTCAGTGAGCCAGGTAGCAAAGAAATATATCCCTTATTCGGTGACACCGAATATCATAGAAACGATGTACAATGTACACTAAATAGGTGCACTAATAGAAACGGCGAGTCTGCGATTGGAAGACCTAGTTAGAATGTCCGCGAAATTCTAATTCTTCTACCTACCCTACATCGCAGCGTGCGAATGAAATACAGAGCAATTTGTCTAAAAAAAGTCACAGAAAAACTAATAAAAATTGAAAAGCAAGTTATAAAATTGATTCAAATCGGAATAACTAACTTCATTATTGTCGCAAATCTTTCTCTTCTATTTCTATTGGTAAGTTAAGACAAAGGAAAAAGCAAATGATTTTATTAAACTTCATTTTGAATTTCTGTGTTCCATTTCCACATCCATTTGTACCTACAATTACAACCTACGAAATTATTATTAATTATATAGAATACGTTTTTATTTTAACGATCAACTAAAAGAAACCGTATTTTAATTGTTTCTTTGCAGATTCCTTGACATATTGTTTTAATGGCAAATCAAAAGACCCGAAGATATAGAATGTCATATAAAAGCAGCCACTGTTAAATAATGGCATTTGTTTGGAAGAAAACGGCTCCAAAAATCTGGTCGAAAGTTATCCAGTCCAAGTCGAAGAAAAACGCGGACACGAAAGCAGCTTCTGCCGAAGCCCAAGCAGAATATCGCAGAAAGTTTCTTGACGGATTAAAATTCTATTGTGAAAGCCCGTCATTAATATTAAACTCGGATTTGCCTGCTGATTTAGTAGAATATGTGACATCCCAAGGATTTCCTATTGAAGCATTGGGAATAATTTTAGAAGCTAAGAAAATTGGAGCTTTGTCAAGTGGAGAAAATCATTCGGGAGAAAATAGGCCTACTCCTGACTTGAAATTTTGTGAGATATCCAGAAAATTAGTGGAGGAGTGGATGACCTCTGATTCTTGTTCCGAAGCATTCGTATCTCTGAGTATTGGGGAGGAAATTCCTGGCATTCTTGCGGAGGTTGGTTAATTTACAATTATTAATTAATCATTCTTATTAGTTTAGTTTCTTTGTTAATTGCATGTGACCAATGTGACTTGAATGGGTTTTATGGATTAATTTTGGGTTTTAGTTTATTTAAATATTGCATTGGGCTGTTCATGTATATTGCATATTTGGCTATTAATAATATATTATTAAGTGAAGCATGGGATTTAAAAATATTGAAGCCTTTGACCTAAATCTACTATATTATATTATGTCAAGAATTCATCGGATTCTTGTGACAAGAAGGAACGATAAATCAAAATAGAATAATTTCAAATGAGATCTTTTATTTGCAATTTACATAATTTGTGTTCCAATCCAACTCATCGTTTGAATGTGTTATTCAAGACGTCAAATTTCCAGAGGATTCTATTCTCCATTGTGGACCTGTTTCATCTAAATGGGCAGGAATTTCTCAGATTTCTATTACAACAATGTCTTCTCTCATTAGCAACCCTTACACATGCAATCAGAGAAGATGAAGTATTGAAAGTCAGATCTCAGCCATTGTCTTCGTTTTTGGATCGAATTTTTCTGCGCTTTCATTCGGATTCTGAACATTTTCGTCCTGATTTAATGCTATTTGAATCTATGATAGAAAACCCGTTTGCAGATTTTTGTCGGAATTTAACGGATATTTTCGAAAATGATTTTATTGGGAAACGACTGTTATCAAAAATATTACTTAGTCTTGGCAATACTGCTGTTGTAAAAATTGCCAAAACTTTGATATTAATTGGAAAGGGAGAAAAATGGTATGTTCCTTATGCCACTTCAATTTTTGTATAAAATTATGAATCCGTGCTGTTCCAATTTTTTTAAGGGTTTTTGTTTAATCTTTCAGCGCATTAAATACATTACTCCAACCTTCAGAGCAGTTTCTAAATGCAAATTCGGTGTGGAAACATGGTCTACTTATAAATATTCCTTTCAAAACAATGACCAAGTCTCCGTACTTTTGGTCGAATTGGGCAGCATACGTATTTCTGGAAGGATCACAGTCAGTCAAGACAGAAATCTGGTCTAATTGTGTGCAAAATTGGACGTCACTTTGTAGCAACACTTATTTAGAGTCAAATGTCCTCATACCCGCAAGTTTTGCCCTAATTTCATTAGCCAAAGAGGTGAAAAGGGAAAAGAAAAATCAAGAATCTTCAAATCCAAAGGAAAATATATCATTACTTTCTGTGGGAACAATTTTTGAAAGTATTACAAAATGTTTAGATAGCACCGATGACTCCAGACGTTCTTGTGGGATGGCCGTTGCCCAAATAATAGCAGAGTTACATTTTCCTAAGAAAACAGAAGAGTTTACAAAACTAGAATTCGAATCCCAGAGCGAAATTTTTAAAGAATTACTCAATTTTTACAATGATGAAGATGTATGGCTCAAGGCTCCGATTAGTGAAATGAAAAATTTGAAGCTAGAAACCGAAGATAACAAAAGGTCGCTACTGCACAAACCTATCAAAATATTAGACAGTGATGATGAAGACGAACCCGAAGAAGAAAAAGACGCAATTCCCGGCTTTGATGGAAATCTGTATGAACCTACAGAAGAATTCCCCCTTGACGAACGTCTACAAAGTTTAAGGCTAACTGGAAAGAAAATTCCGGTATATTTCAGTGAAATTGTGGAATGTTTAATTGGCGATGGAAAAACAACAGATGAAGCAGAGAAAGAAGCGCTCAAGGAAGTTTCTGTTCTAAAAATCTCAGTTTTGCTAAGTTATGGAGTCCGAATAGATAGAAATATGACAAGCCTCTTGGCGAAAATGTTAATTGAAATGGACGGTGGCCACCAATTGGAAGTACCAATTATTTTTGCCCTTTACGAATTGTCTTGTGTCCATCCGTATGAAGTTTATGACGCTTTGGCTACAATTACTTTCGACAAGGAACATCACACTCCTGGTTTCCGAATGATTGTATTAACTCGCTATTCGGAAATAGTGCAATTAATTTCCCGTCAAAAATGTTTTTCTTGTTATTCAATAGCTCTTGAACCACTCTATAAAGATTTTTGTTCCCTTACTCCTGATTTCGTGAATACTTATTATGAAAATCGGAGAAGCATTCGTCGCTGTAAGTCCTGCTTTCAAAAATTAGGAGCCATTGAGCCAGTGAAAGAAAATTCTCTTGTACCTGCAACTAAAAATATTGCCGACTCCCTTGAAGACCAGTCATCTTTGACTTGGAGAGAAATAGTTGATCGCCGAATTGCAGCAAAAACCCGTTATTTTGTAACTCCGAAGAAGAAAACTATACTTATCCCTGATGAATACTCTGCTAAACTAGTTCCTATTATTTGGTCTTCTCTAGCTAATAGATTGGCGACTAGAAAAGATTTTTTCCTCAATTCGAGTCGTGAGAATAGAAGTGGATCTTCAATTAATGATATGCTACTGGCCCATGTGTTTAGAGTATTAGGGCGAATTATTTTTGGCACTGCTGGTCCCCACTGTGCACACCTAAGCAATATTTCTGCACAAGGTTAGTTTAAAATTTTATTTTCTAGATTTCTTTTCAAAAAGTCTTAATTAGTAAGGGCATAATTAATTATTATAGTTATTTTTTGGAGTCTCATAATTTTGTTTGTATTTAATATAGTTGGAGATTTAGTGTCCAGTTTTATTGTCCATGAAGACAAACTTGTTCGTCGTGCAGTTCTTGCCCTCCTAGCCATAACTGTGACTACTGGAGAAGGAAAACCGTATATTATAGAAGCTTTGTCAACTCAGGAAAATATACTGGAGAAATTAAAGACAGTAGCACTACGAGAAACTGATTCCGAAAACAAAGAATTATTTTCAAATGCCATGGCGTATATTACAACTTCTGCTTTTGTTGGATCTGGTTTTCAATTGGGGCAATAAACTTATTAATTAATGAAGCAGAATTGTTATATACCGTACATTGTTTTTTTATTTTAAGTGTTTTGTTCTCTTAAAACCGATTTTTCCTCTCGTATTAGATTTCAATTTGTACTCACAAACAAGTAAAGAATAAAAATCAATGTAATATTGTATTGTAAATTAAATTTATATTTCAAGGTATGTTAGAAGAATATGATTTAGACTTGAAAACTCTATATCTTGCTTATACTTTATACTAATATTAATTCATATTATTTATTGTAATCGTTTATCTAACAATTTACTATCTATATAAAATGTAAGATAGTACCGTTACTATTATCTGTCTTAATAAACAGAAAACATTCAATATATAAATTATTTGAAATATTATTGTCACAGATTTGTCTAATTAAATGCATATCAGCACACTTTGCATGAATACCTTATGTGAATTTAGTCAGTTTCAGTTAGCCAATTAGCAATTATTAGTTTTAAAATGTAAATCGATGCAGTCTCAGAATTATTTACATGATGTGTTTGTTTGACCCAACAGGAACTTCTCTATCTTCGGTGTAGATAGAACATCTCGAATTCTCCAACCATATACCAAACGCTTTCAAACGGTCAAATTCATCGGTAGAGAAATTATTAGTACAATTTTTGTGGATGACTTTGCTGCTGGAGGAAAATGCCAAAAAATCCTGAGTTAAACTTTGATTGGCCCTTTCCAAATTTTCGTAAACCGCAGAAATGGTGGAGGCTCAAAAGCAAATATTGTTGCCTTGCTGTAGGACTGTGGGGGAAAGTTATTCTATGTATGTAATTCATTTTTTAATGCAATGAAATAGATTTTTTCTGTTGCATTCTGCAATTTACGTTTATTTTGTAGCTTGGATAAATTCTACTACGACCTACAACAAAAGTACTCTCATCAATGCCATTTATAATCGACCTAAGGGCACACCGCTTATTACTGTTACAAATCATGAGTCGTGTATTGACGACCCTATCATATTTGGTAATTTTTATTTAAGTTTTTCGCTTTTTAAAATTTTTTGATATGATTTTGTTCTAATAATCTTATTATTTTCTGACAAAGATTTATTTTCTTGGCCAGGTTATTTAATGACGCCGAGACAACTGGCTGATCAAAAGAATATGCGGTGGAACCTCGGCGCCCATGACATATGCTTCTCTAAGCCTTGGCACGGTAAATTCTTTTCTTTGGGAAAATGCGCTCCAGTAGTTCGAGGATTGGGAGTCTACCAGCGGTCTGTAGATTTTGCTATAGAGCGCTTAAATGAGGATGCAGACTGGCTCCACATTTTTCCCGAAGGGAAAATTAATATGGAAAGAGAAAAGTTGCTGAGGCTTAAATGGGGAGTCGGAAGAATTATTGCAGAGTGCAAAAAGACTCCTATTGTTGTACCATTCTGGCATACAGGTGAGAAGCCAATTATGTTGTCAAACTAATTAAAATTACCATTGCAAGCATTCTAAAAAAATCTCGTTATTTCCCTAAAACTTTTTAAAATTCGTAATCTATTCGTTAAAATTAATATTCATTTAAAGTGGAAATTAAGAATTCGAATATCAGTTAAAATAATACTTAGGGAAAAATTGTAATAAAATTCGTATTTTCATTTAAGGTATGGCTGATGTCCTTCCTAACCAAACACCGTATTATCCTAGGATTGGAAAAAAGGTTGTAGTAAACATAGGCGAAGCTTTAAATATAGAACCAGTAATTAGAAGTGTAGACGATAAATCAGCAGTAGAAAAAAGACGCGTTATTACCGATTTTATTCAAGCGGAGATGAATAAACTAAGGACAGCGACTTTAAAACTAACGGAGGAAGTGAAATCTGGAACACAAAAGCAGTAGGAAAGTATGATGAAGATTCCAGAAGAAGACAAAAAGCGTACTAGCACATGTCAGTGCCAGATAAATCTATTGTAGTCGATTTTCAGTAATGATTTAGATACTATAAACTTCACCTAACTAAACTGAAGTGTAATTCTTCTAGTTAGTGATTTTTTGACTTTGATTCTCTGTGGTATATAAATAATAATATATAACTTTTTCTGTGAAATAATCTATTGCAATCTTTATATAATTCTTTTCTAGATCCGACAACGGAAATATAAACGATCATCATAGTAGTAGAATTTGGTGATAAAAACTAAAAAGTTGCTTTGTATTTACATGGACTTAAAAATAGATTGGTATATTTTAATTATGCCATCCGCCTCTTTGAAATAAATATATTATGATATTAAAAAGGCAAAAGAGCTATTAAATGAAATACCTCTACGTACAATACAAGCTTAAATTATAATGTCTTAAATACAATTAAAATTGAACTTAATCTGAAATGCGATAACATTTTTCGTTGCGTTCATTTATTGTAGGTAAAATTAAACAAATGCACATGCTAGTGAAATACATGGTTTGTTTTTGTCGGTTGATCTTCTTATCAAAACGTCATCGGGGAATAGTTTCTGTTGTTACATATATACATTTATTTCGAGTCTAACACTATTACCTATTATTTATCGTTCGTAAATAACGTTGGTTTTGTAATAGATATTTCTACTTTTAGAAATAAGTACAGTACGGGCAGCGTTTGAAGTACATTATTTACTATTACTACAGAATTGTTACGTAGTAGTGCTTGACATGAGTACAGGAGTAATAATATTGCTACTAACGATTTCTTCGTTGGTCCTATTGATAGCAGCGTCTTGATTTATAATACTTTCTCCTATGCTTGCTAAAACGGGGTCAATTGTTCGGCTATTTTCAATTTCACTAATAATGGCTTTGTTTGGGTCAGAACAGGTAGTTTCCTTCCTCCAATTTTGTTTACTGATCATCATCAACATAATCAGAGCGGGGAGGTGAATTAAACTAAAACGGAATAGTTTTCTCGAACTAGAGCTGTCGCCTTGTTCATAAAATTTGTATGCCAGGTATGCGAGGTATCCATTTAACGGCAATGAATCCAAGGCAAATGTCCAGGATGTCACGCTGCATACTGGAGCAAGACTAGACATTACTATTAGACTTAGACTGTAGCGAAGTGCAGTTTTCTTGCATAGTTCTGTTCACAAAAAATAATCCACATAATATTTTACTTTAGATAGAATTTATTTGATATAGGTAATAATATTGATTTGATTTATTTTCAGATGTCATATAAAATATAAAACAAATTAATTATACCTGGATGTGTCACAGCCATCATTTTATAACCTGCCTTTCCGTAGTCATTTTTCAGATTCCACGACAATGCATTAAAATGTGGAAATTGCCACGCATAAAGAATGCCGCCTAACAATAACGCTCCATGAGACAACTCTCCCGTACAAGCAGCCCAACCCATGATGGGGGGAATTCCTCCAACTATGAAAGAAAAATAAATCTTCAATTAATTTACAACTCTTATTTGATAAATAAATAACCTTAATTAGTGGATTAGTTAGCTTAGCATACAAAATAATAATATGAAATGAAATTTATTACCAACTGAGCCAACCCAAGTATTTACAATGCTCTGCCTTTTCAAGGGCGTGTACATACAAGTGTATAATAGAAGATTGAGCCCGCCCAAAGCAGCTGTAAGACTATTTGCTCCAAAATTAAGAACAGCAAGTCCAGTGACACCACTTATTACAGCAAAGGCGGCAGCATGTTCACGACTGAAAAAAGAAGAAAAATACATTGCAATATTTGCAATGAAGTAGATGTTTATGCATTTAACTCAGTATTTTATTTTGTAACTCGTATTATAACAAAAGATGTAAGAAAGCTATAGTAAGCCACAAAATAGTTGAATTTACCTTAATTTGCCCTTAACAAGAACTCTATTTTTGGTACGATCCATCTGTGAATCGAACGGAACCTCTACAATTTGATTAATTGTGTTTGCAGCAGCAGAAGTTAAAGCAGTTCCAACAGATAAGCTTAACAAAGGTCCGAAAAGAACTGGGGCAGGAGCTAAAGCGTATCCAGCCATCGCCGTTACAACAACTAGACCTGTATCAACATGAAATTACCACCATTAATGCAAACTGCAAAATATTCAAGTGGGCAAATTGTTTGCAACGAGTTGACTACCTTTATAATAATTAATGGCAATTTTAATTAAAAGATAGTACCTGTAAGACGAAACTTTGACAAGCTTAAGTAATAACCCGGCAAATCTTTCAACTCGACTTTAATAGATTGTTCTAGTAAACTAGGATCGGCAGCATTAACTAATTTCAATGGTTTAACTTCTTTTACAGCTTCTTCGGAGACGTTTTCATCTTTAGCAAGGTAGTTGACCTTTGTCAAACCAACTTTAGACGTTTTTATCTGTGACAAGTTCTGAAGTTGTTCCTTTTCAGGGGAAGTTTGTTCCAAATCATCAAATATTCTTAACTCTTGTTTTAACAGCGGAGGTCGTAATGATGTTGGATTTACTTTCGTCGGAACTGGAGTGGGAGAATGTACTGGATCTACATTTATACCTTTTTCGGGGAGGCTTTCCATTTTGGTAAGTGGGGCTGCTACAATTTTCCTCCATTGTACCTATGGACCAAAACAAAAACAAGTAATCAACAATATTTATTAACACCCGAGAGAAACAATACAGATGACAGAAAATACTGATATATTGTGTATGCTGTACGTGAAATTATTCAAATAAAATATACATTTATACCTTTGATACAGAATAATAGCGTTTACTAGTTCTTTGCAGTAAACACAGCGTACAAGTTGAAAATCTAATCATTTTTATGAAGTTACTCTTCTACTTGACAAATTGCCCTAAACGGATGCATTATAGCTTAAATTATTCTGAAATAACCAGTTAGTTATTCGTCTAAATTCAAAGTTTATAAATGACCCTTCTTGTAGCTTCCAGCTTTGACCTTCTGTTGTTTGTGATGGTCCACTTCGTAAAACTAACCCGTATTACGATGTACGCTTACTACAACTAAATACACAAGGGAATAAAGAATAACAGGAAGGACTACACTATATACAGACTTCCGGTTCCGTTCCGTCCGACTACAGATAACAGTTATATTATTTCAAAAATTATTTCCATTTGCAGAACTTCTGCAAAGACGAGATCCGATTAGAAAAGGTGGAAATTCAAAGACGGTTTTTGGTTCAGAGCACAAGATCCAAACACCATGTGGTACAAATTCTTGGCGCTACAGTCCAGCCTTTAGCTCCTTTGCCAATTGCATTATTACCTATACCAAATGGCTACGTCGGAGAAAGTATATAAATTTTCTTCATTGCATTTTCTCTGTGCTTTTCAGCTTGCCTTTCTTTTTTTTCACTTTAAGGACTTCCACAGAGAAGAAAGCATCTAAAAGCGAAGTTCCTGTACGCTAACTTTGCTAATTTATTATGCACTCACACAGGGAATAATAATATTATAGCCCTAGCTCCTGCTCCTACCATTGCTAAACACTAAATTATAATTACAATATCTGTTCAGTAATCCACGAAAAATACAATGACTGAAATGGGAATATAGTTTCCTTCTAATTCTTAGAAAAGGTATCTGACTGATCAGTTATCCTATCAAAATTAAGGATATCATATAATGACATTTTATAGTTGTGCAGGGTATGTTTTCTTTCTCATAGTAAAATAAATACAATCTTCTTTTCTGTAAAAATAGTTATACTTTCTTTTTTATTAGTTAGTAGTTAGTAATAATATGAGGAACGATATTATACATATTTGTATGGGCTT
Source organism: Tomocerus nigrus (assembly GCA_019776505.1). Taxonomy (NCBI): domain Eukaryota; kingdom Metazoa; phylum Arthropoda; class Collembola; order Entomobryomorpha; family Tomoceridae; genus Tomocerus; species Tomocerus nigrus. The sequence continues at coordinate 9,876 of JABASI010002093.1, forward strand.
CGACAGCTGCTTATTGTCGAGATGACATTTTCACTCTGAATAAATTTACTTTGCTTCAGATAATTTAATAATTTAGTTTAATCGAATGACTCCACTTGCAATTTTCATGCATAATAATTGTTAGTTACTTTTGACAAAAAAAATGTATATAAACTCCAACAAACAACAAATGGTTTGGAGTGAAGTAATAAATGTAGGTCAACGGGATTACGTTTATTTATATTATAGTACGCGTACGTATTGATAAAAGTATGTATGCGAGAGTGAGAGATTTCAATGTTTGTGAAAGTACGGTTTAAGCAATTTTAACAAAATGATCACTCAATAGTCTCTTCTCCATCTTGTATTTCTTTCAAGGCAAGAACTTCCAAAACACCTTGACCTTTTGTCTCAGAACGAATTAGTTCATCCACCTCTCTATAACATCCTGGATCCAGAAGAAGTATCTGACAAAAAATAAATAAATAATTGGCTTTATTGCACTAAAACTAGGTATACTGTTCTAATAATATAATATCTAGTACAGTAATATACATATACTATACAAATAAAATTGAGTCAAATTCCCTGTGCATAAATGTATATAATATGTTACTACAAATTTCCCCGGAGGTTATGTGTAGAGATTGGAAGAGTCAACGGTTGAAGTAAGGCAAAGGTCGCATATTTTGAACTCCCGCCGTCATTATCCACAGGGCCGTATGTAACTGGGTTTCGAGGAACCTAACCTAACCTAATAAAATGAAAAAGCATAGGTAGGTATCCGTGCGACCTCTGCCTTACTTCAACCGAGTCAACCGGTCCATGTCCTAGAACCATGTGGCCTTCCTTTTGAAAAAGTTCGCTTACAAACTGAGTGAACATAATGAACGAAAATAAGAAAAAGTGGCAGTATAAGAACAACAACCTTAAGTAAAAGCATGTTAGCTTAAAAGAAAGCTTTAAATTTCGGGAATTTCAAATGACCTAGGACATGTTGACTCTTTCCACTCGTCTGAGCTGTGAACTGTATACATAACATATAGCCTAACATATACAAAATGATGAACAAATAACTAATGTTAAAATTATTATAATAGGATCTCCTGATATTATGTTTTCAAACAAATAAATAGCACATACAATTGTCAAATCCCCTTGAACATATTCCTTTTCCTCGAGTTTTCCCAATTTTTCCAGTTTTTCTCCTATGGCTTTGCTTTGGGGACCAGTCAGGTGAACCCTAACTTTCATTTGTGCCCTTTCAATCGGTAGTGACTCCTTTAGTAGGGGAATGGCTTCCAACGCTTGTTGTTTCGCACCTTTATTTGGCTTTACCGAAAAATGGATATCTTTCATAGCTTTTTCAATTATAGAGACAGGATAAGGCCGTTTTGACGATGGATTTATGCAAAGTCCTAAAAAAACATAACTTTTGAACTGAAAGAACCTATTACATGGCCCATATTAATCGACGGCGTTCATTATAGTTTCGTCAGTTTTTTAGCATAGTTTAATTTAATCAAAGGCATTGATTAAGATTAAACATTCAAATTCGTTTATGTCATATGTAGCTTTTTATAACTTTTACCTGCAATTGTATTTGCAACATCTTTTACTAATGCATCAAGTTGAGTATGTCTTTCTTTCTCGGATATCTGTAGTTCGCCTTTCTCCAGGATATCTTTACAAATTGCTGTTTGGTCATCTTTCCCAAATGCTGCTACTAAATCTTCCTTTTTAGCAACTTGCCCTTTAGACACATTTGTAAAAACTGTATGTGTTTGCAAAACTTCGTCAATATCCTTCTCCCTAAAAATTTATTAAAAATGATTATTACATTTTAAGATTTTAAAATATCGTAATATTGGCAACATGAACATGACTTAGCATGTGAAACACACTAGTAAATAAGTAACAGTAAATCCCCAAATCCCCTCACTATTTCCAACTTACACTTTATTTCTCCAGGACAAAACTTTGTTTTTGTAACAAGCAATTTCAAATCGTTTTCCAGCTTTCTTCATACGCACTATTGCTACGTTTGTTAAGCGGATTTGATTGGTAGGAGTAAATATCTTAGACATTTTTAATTTCTAAATAAATATACTGACAATAATTCAATGACTAAAAGTTTAACAGCGACTTTTTCAATTGTAAACAATTTGTACTTCCGGTTGCGGTAACTGGAAAATAAACACACTACACTTTACATTACTTTACACGTGAACTATTCACAATCAGTGCAGTGAGAGAAAGTGAGTCGCAAAAGACGGCATGAGAATATGCGATGCAAGAATACAGAAACGAAATTATTGTCAAACGATTCAATTCCACCGCGATGCCTCAACTTGCAATAATGATAACAAAAGCTAACGCAGGCTATAGCTCTGTATAATGCCCGGGTAATTGTTTTATGCTTTTTACTTTGCATTTCACAACAATCCGTATTTTGCATTTTTGCATAGTCAAATACCATGCAAATCCAAAACACGCATGCGCTACAGCAGACAAAAAAGACAACGCACCTTTAATTTCCATTCTACTAGCCGTACAGCGTGAAGTCAAAGAGGTTCCAAAGTTCGAATCGAGCAGTAAATACGTGCGGGTCGTGGTCACAGTCTTCAGGTCAGGTCGGTCAGGGTCCTCTGTCACCTGTCCAACAAGAATCAAATGTCCATAGTTCATATTCTTCATATCAACTGTTAAAACTCAAGTTAACCGCAACCCACAAATTGCAAGTGAGATTGAGATGGCCCATGGCCACGGCCCACTCCACTGACTTCATGTACATTACGTTTGCTACAAGATCTTATTTTTTGCGGTACCTACTTCAATTTTTATTTTTTTAGAAAGGACTCTGGCTGAGACTGGCCACAATTCAAATATTATATTCGTTTTTTCTAATTGTAGTTGCTGACGACTTATCCACCTGTGAAGATTACCTGATCGGGGATAATTACAAAGACAATAAGAAGTAAAAACAGAAAACGGAGGAGATGAAGGGAATATTACTGCTGACACAGCAGCAGATTAAGAAGATATAGACTACAATAATGATGTCCAAAGAGGAACAACGATCGAGTTACAGTACCCAGCTACCAGACTGGACTGGAGCATCGCCGCAAGTACGTCTGATATTGAAATTTCCAGTGAAGTGTCTTGAAAACGAGATTTATTTCATAATATTTATACATTACTTGTTATTATTTCAATATTGAATTTCTTTGGGTAAGGGTGAGGGTGTAAATTGTGGAGACGCGGTGGTGTTTATAGTTTATATTATACTTCTGTTTACCCTCAGCCTTACCTCAGCCGTGAAATAAGTTACCTGAAATACCCATACCCACTTGGTTCCATGGCCTACGGAGAATGAGTCCGGTTCCACGGTTCCTGTCGATTGTAAATATGGTACTAATGTAATTTTGTTCTACTATTCCATAGTCGAATGATCCAGAAGCGGAAAGGCCCGTGAATGACGCTCTGGATACCAATATAGCCAAAATGGTACAGGAACTTCAAATAGTGTCCAACTTGAAGAATGAACTTCGGGATTTCCTTAATGGTCTGAAGATGAAAATGCGTGAGAATAGGCTTTTGCCAGAAACAGCACCTTATTTTGAAATGCCGCTGAAACTGTTAAATTCTTTGTGTCACTTCATTTGGGAGATCGACCTTTTGAAAGCCGATGCAGTTATCTGCGACAGAGTTTACCGACATTGTCAACATGACTATTTCCAAATGGGGCCCCAACAGTCGGATTTAGATGAATACTTGGAGTTCAAGCCGGTGGAGGCAATTTCTGCAAAATGTGGACAAATATTCATCAAAATGATCTCAGGCGCCGTTGATTTAGCGTTCAGTGAAGTAGGGAACTTGGAGAAACTGTTGAATGACCAAAGAATTACAAGGGACAACGAAAACTTGCAGGGTTTTCTTTTCCTGGCTAATACACTTAAATTAACTTTGAATGTTTTAGCAGACATAGAATTACCAAAAGAAGAGGAAATTCCCTGTTTTGACGATTTGAATGTACGAAGTCAATGTGTTGTGAACGGAGCCAAGTTTTACTTCATGAAATCATTAAGATATAAGCAAGTTGAACGTTTGAATTTGTTGAAGCACGTAAGTTCAATTTTGACTTGTATTAGCCTGTTGTATTACCTCCGTATTTCGCCAATTTTCCCTTTACGTAAAATTTTTATGAAAAAGTCAAGTTTGGCATATTTCAGTATTTGTGGTTAAAAGTTACTTAAAATGCGGTTCCATTAAAACCGATTTTACATTTACCTCACATAATATACAGATTTAATAGTAACGAAAGGGGTATTATGTTTAAAAATGTTGTAAATATATTTGTATTTTGTCCTTATACTTCATTAGTTGGTAGACACTGATAATACTTGTGTCGAATGGCTTGTGACGTACTGTGAAATCCTCCGCCGGAAAAGACGAGAAAGCGCGACTGGAAAGGCAAAGAGAGCTGCCCCTGAGGAGTCTGAATTGGTGACCACTGCCTTAGTCTTGGATAAGGAGAACCCATTCGTAATCATGGGTCTCATCGACTTCATCGTTGATCATGTCAGGGATTCAAAAGGGCGTTTTCATGTGGCAGATATGGACTACGACAGTCAAGGAGATATTATGAAATGTTTTCAAAATTATTGCCAGTAAGATTAGTACACACACAATACACAACATTAATCATTATAAAATATTATAATTATATCTGCCAATAAAGTAAAATGCATTTTGATTAACTTGAAAATGATTTTGTAAAATATTCAGCAAAACTGAATATGGAAACAAATTCTCGTTCGTGCATTAATATTATATCTCAGGTTTTAAAAAAATTATACTTATTACTTTTTTAAATTCCGTATTAACATTTAATGTTACGATTTTTAATAGGTAGTCAAGTTGCATGTTGAATTGCTGTCAATTGTAAATAATTAATGTTTTCTGTTTTCAGTTATATTGTGAAAGAATATCCGCGGAATGTCTCCTTTATAAGCATTATTTCCGATTACTATCTTCGATATATTCCTTTTGCCTATTTTGATGTGGTTTATGGAGGAGAGCTGTTAAACAAAGCTTATGAGTTGAATCCTGAAAATCCTAAAACTACGCATCGCTTAGGAATTTATTATCGTATGAGCGTAAGTGCAATAACTTCTAATTAGGTCAATAAATTAGAATTGCCATTTTTTGCTTTCATCTGGTACTCTTAACGAATACAAAGTCTGCATAGAGACGCAAATATATAATTATATTGCCTCTTTTTTATTAATGTGTTTCTTGCTGCTGCTCTAGCTGCTAATTTTCTAATGATCTTGGATGTATTTGCTCCAAATATAAATCCTACATGTTATTACAATCTCTCTCGATGATCTGTCCGAGTTATAAAATCTGAGAATAGTATTATGTTTTATGAATAGCGTGAAGACATCGAAAATTCCTTTACTTGGTTTCGTAAGACGGTGAATTTGGATCCTACTCATTTCAATGCTGTAATGGAATACTACAAAACAGCGATCGGAAAGTTAGCATACAAGGAAACAGCTCAAGCGATGAGTTCAAAGCTGAATTCAGATGAGTGTAGATGTTGGACAGAGATTGAAGTGTATGACTTCAAGTTTCTTTTGTCTCTCTGCTATTTTGCATTAGGAGATAAAGAAAGAGCATTGGAAATGTGGGCCGAGATTGTTGAAAATACTCAAATCGTCTTTCGCCTACAAGTACGTGCGCCTTTTCATTGTCATCTGATATTTATGTAACTTTAATTTCCCTTAGTTTAATGTTTGTGATATTATGTGTCATACAAATTGTAATAGTTGCCTCATTCTTTTGGTCTTAAGATGTAACGATACAATATTATGTTTTTGTTATTTGCTTATTTATGTTTGTGTGGTGGATGAGTTTTAATATCTTGTTCTTTTGTCGTAGGACTTGGATCGTACTTGTGGCTTTTATAATTGGGAGCCAAACAAACTCTGCTCTGATAAGCTACGACTTTGGATGAAAGCCGAGAAAGATTTAATGTCGGCCAAGACCAAAGCTGGCGAAGAAGTAGACGAGAAACGCAAGGCTCTTGTTGATCTCCTATTTAGTTTAATGCTTGGTGGTGGTCGGCCTAGTAAAATGGAAAGTATGGTGGGGCCTTTCAGATCCAAACACCGTCTGGTTGGACACAGATTTCAGAATCTGATAAATAATGCTTTTCCCAAATAAGGACTAATGACTCGACTACTTACAAACAATTCAGCGACTGTTAGTTGAGAAACCTGTTTTTGTTTACCGTGACATATCACACGAATAATATCTCTATCTTTAGTTTCTGTAGTAAGCATTTAGTTATTTAGAACGTCACTCTGTGACAAGATAAGAACGTGAACCTAATAGTAATTAATGTAATTGACAATTTACTCACTTAATCAGAACGAACAGTAATGGTGACATGTCTGAATATATTTCAGTGTGTCTCTTTTCTATCGTTTCGACCTCTATAGATTATAGATATTTTATAGCATTATATATGTTGATTATATTTTATAAGATAACTTTGTACTTTCAACCAAATTCTTCCGAATGAATAAAATGCTGCCTAATTTGTCTGTCGCAAGTTATGTGAAATGTTGGCTTGGATGTTGGATCAAGTGAATTGTCATCTGTCAACCTATACGCAAACCCTAGCTATCATCATAATTTTTAACACAGTTCCCCATTGCCCTAGGTAGTAATCACACTTTGTAATTGTAACGTAACATAAAATTACACAACACTATCCATGTAGGATCCACTTGCACAGCGCCTTCCTTTAGTGCAATGTGCGTTCACATTTTTACTGCAGCTATTTCATAGCTTTTTAGCATTTTAGTCTCATTTTGGCTCATTTTACTACACAAAAAGATTTTTTTGGCCCTATTCTGTCTTCTAGTGCAAATCGTTGCTATACGACATTATGTTGTCCTCGAATTTTAAAATGGCAGGGCCATTGTTGGTGAGCACAAAATTATTTAGAAATTCATAAATACAAATTGCATTAGTTGTACATTATTTTCAAAATTCTTAGTGTTTGTAATGCCTTAATACTGTAAAATTATAGCGTAACAAGAGGAATATAAGGAGGAAAATGTCGGAGAAGAAGGTCCTCTCAACTAGCGTTAAGACGGACACAAAAATTTCCACAAATCCTGACGTAATTATTTTAACTTTTAGCCTCAGTTACTCTATACCTAGCTGCTATAGTTAGTATAAGAACGTACTTTACTATCAACTGTTTGGAAATCAGAAATTCATTTCGTTTGCAATTTACAAATATTATTTCTTGTGTGTGCGACTGAAAATTATTTTTGTAGTTAAATGGAAAGTGGCTAAGCAAAGTTAAAAATTAAATGAAGCACTTTAGTGGAGTAGTTACATGAGGTATGAAGTAATAGGCATTGCTGTTAAGTATAAGCTTGCACAAAACTAAATTCCAGGGCACGACTGTTAAAATTATAACTACAACTACCACCGAGAAATTTTCTGATGGAACAACCGTAACAAAAACAAAAGTAGAGACCCAGAAGGAAGTTACTAAAACAGTTCCAGTGGCTCCAGAAAAGTCGGTTTCATTTCTTGGTGTTGATCCTAAAGACTGCAAAGCTCCTAGGGTATGATTAACAATGGAATTACTTTTTAACGCTTCCATGTTCTTTATCTCGTTCACTTTCCCTGAGATTGTCTATAATTTTATTAATTGATTTTGTAAATGATGTTTTGAACCGATTATGTTATTATAATAATTAATAATCTGTAATTTGAACAGGCCGAATTAACTACTGACGCAAAATTTATTGACGAATGTCTACAGGTTAAAAATTATATGTAGTATGTTGTAATCATTATCAATTTATCATTATGAGTAAGTTATTGATATTTAATACGCTCATTTTACTTGTTTTTCAAACTATAGGCCCACAATGAATATCGGTAAGTGTATAATATTGCCTACTAAGTTTGTGTTCAGTTTTCATGTTAAAGAATAGGTTTGTAAAAAAAAGCGTAAATGATGTTTCTATGTAGGGCCAAGCACGGTTCCCCACCTTTAGTTCTTAATAAAGAGGTAAATGCCCATTAAATTAACATTGGCTTATCTGATTGATTTACATCTGCATTTTTTTGAAATTGATCTTTCTCTAATGCAATTTATTAAAATATCACAGCTATGTAAAATTGCCCAAGCAAGAGCAAACCACAACGCTGCCCAAGGAAAAATGGTAACTTATCTATTTCTTATTTATTACTAAACACTATAATAGATTCCTGAAGTCATAATATTTAAAAGAAATTCAATTAAAGTCAAAAATAAATTTGTAATGATTTCTAGCAACATGGAGACTCTGGATATGGGGAAAATATTTACTTCAACTCTCAACAAATTGATGGCAGAAAAGCTGTGGAAGGATGGTATTCTGAAATAAAGGATTATAATTGGAATAAGTTGGAAGGTCAAAAAGGTACAGGTACAGTCGCATTTTCTGCTTGTAGATAGCTTATTAACGCTTGCTTCTGCTTATGTGGACAAAATCCAGGATGGGAATAGAAAATTTGCCACAATAGGATACGATAATATTTTGTATAACAAAATATTACGCAGTTGACATCGCATAAAAAATCTTGGATCGGAGGTCTTGGACGTCATTTCTTTATTCTAACCTTCATAGTTTACTGTACCATTTTTCAATTTCATTTAAAGTAAAAATAACGTGTAATTATTTGTGTTAATTTTTTTTCTGTAGGACACTTTACCCAAGTGATCTGGAAAGGCACCAGGGAAATTGGCATTGCATATGCGAAATCTGCGCCCCCAAAATGTACGTAATATGTTACAAGAATGTTAATACTGCCTTACAGCTCCAGGTTATCACATAATCACATTTAGTCCTCATTAATTTTTTCTTGAAACTTACATTGGTTTATTGATTTATTTTTCAGCTTTCACATTTGTTGTCGCCAATTATAACCCCCCAGGAAATTTCATAGGAAAATATCCAGATAATATTAGCCAGGCGAAATGAAAAATGGAAAGGTTGTTTACTCGGTGTTTTAGTTTTAGGATATTTTCTCCGACAATGCCTATTACATAAAATTGTATTTGGATAATATTCCACACATAATGAGTCATTTAATTCATGATGAGCCAGTGTGGTCGAACTTGTAATGATATTATTGTAGAATATTATAGACGCAAGCCCGAAGAAGCTATATCGTATGGACATAATTAATTTATGTGGATGTGAATGATGTGATTATGTGAGTGTGAATTTTGAATTAGTATTATTAGGTACTGAATGAATTACTGATGCATATTATGTTCTAAATGTATGCACTATAAACTTATTACTTTCAAATTGCTTACTTTACTATGCATCTAATTACCTCATAATACAGCTGGTAATTAATTGCTAAACTAAAATCCACTTATATGTTATGAAATTATATCATTGCAATGCTTTTACATATTTTTCAAATCTAGTTTGATTAAAAATAATAGAAATTGTGTTGGGATTTAATAGTTTAATGCAAAAACATCGTTTGATATGCTCATAAAAGGTTCGATTTACAAAGTTTGTAATGTCTCATCTATAGAGGCAGCTTCTGAAAATGTGCACCAAGAAACCTTGTAATTTTACTTAATAAAAAGCCAAAGAATCCTTTGACAGTAGGCATTAACTGAAAACTATCCGTTGGAAATTGTTATTTTTGCACCCCATTTCCAGAATACTGTAACTAGAATTTACAATTTGCCTAATCAGAAGGTCAAAAAATGCTTCAGAAAAGACAGCATTTGATAGAATCCTTGCTTAGTGCTTTTTAAAGGGAAGCCGAATGTCCATTGGAATTCATGAGCCTGGACCTGGGACCTCTGTACTCTGGCTGGACGTTACTGGAGCATAGTGAACTCTTCTGGAAAATCCTTTTCGACATTTCGATATCTTTGTTTTACCTTAGCGCAAAGCTATACATTGCGAATCGACATAGAGGCTGCTAAATACAAAATCGTTACTAAAAACACCGACAGAAAAACTATAGACTAACATTTCATAAAAATCAGTTTTTACGAAAGACTTTTGGTGGTTTTTATCGCTGCTACTGAAACAATGTCACTTTATGATGATATCGATACGGATAAAAAAGTGGAAAATGTTTCCGGTTGGGCCTCAGGCATAAAATTCTTGAATACTCATATGCAGCTTAAGAAGGCTACAACGACACAGGTCTGAAATCTGAAATTATAAATATTTGATTAAACATTGTTGATTAGTTAGTGAAAATGTTTACCTACGTTTATGGTCATGTCGATTTTTTGTTATTTTTTACTGTCAACTGTAGCCGAAACGAGATGTACTCCGAAAGCAAACGACCAGATTGGGTCCAGTAATAAACCTAAACAAAACTACTAACAAATCTAAGGATGACTCGGAAGAAATGAGTGGTTCGATCGGAGGAAGTGGGAATCTTTCATCTTTTATCCTGCCTTATTCAATGACAACTACAGTTAGCAAAACTGACAAGAAGAATAAGCAACGAATAATTTCTAACTATTTATCTACGGACGCTGAATGGCAATTCGATAATGAATATGATCCTTTATACCCGAACGATTATGAAAAGGCCTTAAAAGATATGCGAGACAGGCGAGATCGTGAGGCAGAGGAAGATGAAATCAAAAGACGCTCAATAGATGATAAAGAGGACGAATTCCCCGACAGTTTGATAGTATCTTCCATGCAATCGACGCCAAAGTCTTCGGGTGTTACCATTGCTCCTCCAGCATCTCTTTCCCTCAGTTTCGATTCAGACCGGGAGTTACCTTCGGAACAAGGGGGAAATTTCGGACTTGGTGTTGGGTCTGGAGCCTCAGGTATTTTTTGCAGTGTGATATTTATTTACTAGTGTGTTATTTAACATGACAGGCAACTGATTATATAATGTTTTCGTCATGATTTCCAGCCGCTGCAAGGATAATGGCAAAATATGGGTACAAAGAAGGACAAGGTCTAGGAAAGAAAGAACAAGGCATGGCTACAGCTTTACAGGTGTGTTGAATCTGTCCACCAATCGGTTTTAGTGTATATTTCTGTAAACAACAATTGCCCAGAAAATTGATTTTGATTATAATTTCATTTCTGGAGTAGGTACTCAGTAGTACTCATTGTTAGATGCTATAAATTACATTTTTTCCCTTAGGTCGAGAAAATAAGTCATAGAACTGGTAGAATTATCCACGAGAGAGATGTCATTAAAGAAGCA